>QANT01008783.1:0-68519 GCA_003254885.1 Purshia tridentata
AGATTTACAGCTTGATTTTATAAACGTGTTTTACAATAGTTTCATTAAATTATTTTATATTCATGGCTCACAGTTTCAGAGAAAAAGGGCCCACAGGAAACGGTTGTCAGTTTTCAGCGGTTTAGGCACGTGCCCGAGGGTCGGGGCGTGTCACATGATGCATTTGTTTTTATTACAATTTTTTGGCTGATGAAGGGATCAAATGGTGTACTTCTTTTGTTGTTAGATTGAGGATTAGAAACATGACTATTTTTTTTCAATTGCCTAGCTTTTTTGCATTAATTGTTACTTCATTCTTCTTAAGCTAGGACGTTGCATACTATAAATTTGATGGTTCTCATGCATTGTCAACATTCTAATGTTATAATTTGTAAACGCATTAACCATGTTCTGAAAAAAATGCATGGGCCAAAAAAATGCAATCATTGGCTAGACATCTTCAGAGAAGAAACATGTATTTATTTGGATCCTTTTTATGATAGTTTCCTTTAAGGTCTTGTAGGTTATTTATTATTGTTAATTATTGCATAAAGAATTAGGGTGATTTAATTATAAGGTACTGATCATTGAAAAAATTAACCAAAAGCACTCAAACACAATAATTACTTATAGCTCACTTTTAATTTAATTTTTAGATAACATAACTCACTTACAACTACAAATTTAATTTCTAGGTAATATCAACTCACTTACAACTACAAATTTAATTTCTAAGTAACACAACCCACCCACAATCACAGATTTACTTATCACAGAGGCACCATTTCATGAGCATGACCCAAACTTTTTGTTCCCTTTTCTTTTTCTTAATCAGAGTATGTGTCACCCATCAAAATGGCACGTGCTATACACGGAGGACTATCACACATGAGATATATATCTATATATATCTCAGTAAATTACAGATACAATGAATAGAATATTTATCGAAATATTTACTGACAACTTTGGTATCAATGACTTCAAATTGTTAAAGAGCATGCAAGTAGAAATATGATTTTTTATAAAGATTAAAGAATGATATCTATTTAGATAGTGGGAAAACAAGTGGACCCAGAAAAAGAAAATGTGGGCATGCAGAAACCCAATTCCTAAGAAATTGTGTTAATATTTAATACATCTTGAAGGGGAACCAACTCATTATGTCTCTCATAATGTCTACAACATTGGACTGAGATGGTCCCTTAGAAAGAAAGAGAGATTGGATCATTGGATGAGATGGGAATAGCTGCAAGTGTGTTTAAGGCCTTACGAGTTATATATAGAAGCTAGAGCTTGTGATTTTGATGTACAAGCAGTGTGTTTATATCTCATATATATTTTTACTGACATAGAGTAAGGATATTATTGGGAGTACAAACTGTTATGTATCAAATCACACTTGTTTTCTATGATACACAAAAAGAGGAAAGATGAATTCAAGTAAAAGAAATAGATGATGGCAATTGGCAACAACTTGTCCTTTGGAATTTATCTTTTTATGTGACAGAGTAGCCTTTACTTTACCACAGCTTCTGCAACATTTTTTTCATAAGGATATATATATAAAAGGTGTGGGTACTGTTGACTAACCAGTTGCAAAATGGTTAGGCTGTGTAATAAGGAGGAAGGTTGGTGGTACCTTGTTACCAGCAATTTCTAAAGGTATATATATATATATATATATATTGATGTATGGACTAACATTAACACCACTGCCTTGTGTATCAATATATATATGGAAAATTGAAAGATTAAAGGAGGGCAAAAAAGTAAATAACTGACAGGACCCTCCCCGAATTCCACCTTGGAATTCGGAGTGATCCTGCGGGAATCCAATATCAAGGAAAATTCTACCGAAAATTCGGCAGAACCTCCCCTGAAATTGGGCTAACCCTTTTCTCCACGAGACCTGCAAATACACTTCTAAGCATTCACAGCTCCTCTACCACAAACAAAAGGGGTCTCCGACCCAACAATTTCAATCCAATTGATTAAGTATTCAAGAGTTATTAAGGTTGTCTACACAATTTCGCTAAGAAAAATAAGGTTTACAAACATAACTAAGTGCCTACAAAAATTTACTAAGCTCGCTAGATTTTCCTCGACGTCTTTGGCCCGACCGCTTCACTGCTACCACCTGGGGGAAATTTAAAACAACAAAAAGAGATAAACTAATGAGACGACTCAGTGAGTGGACGGAGATAAAAGTGTTTCTGTAACACCCCGCACTTTCCAAAGTGGTTTTGAAAAGCTTTTTAAAAGTTTTCGGGATTTTATCTGGAAAGTAAAGCGTTTTGGAGGTTTTTAGAATTTTAAAGTTTGACTTTTAAAAGAGGGCAAAAGTTGACTTTTTGTTCGGGAGGTCTTTTCGCGTTGACTTTGGGTTCGTTGGAAAGGTCTCGTTCTCACGAGTTTGTAGACACGTAGCACGCGTCGAACGGAGCTACGGTTTGAAAGTTACGGACGTGTGAAGAGAGGGGCAAGTTGGTAATTTTGGAAAAGTTGGTTTTTAAAAATGGCACAGAACCCCAGAAATCACAGCATTTTCTCTCTCCTCCCTCCCGAAAATTCTCTGCCTTTCGCGATTCTCTCTCCCAGCCGCGCCTTTCGCCGGCGCGTGGGGGCGCGTCCGGCGGTGGGCCGGCGAGGTCTTTAGCTTCCCGTGATCGGCTCGCCTCCCTCTTCCTTCCCATGGTGGCGGCTCGCCGTGAAACAGCCCGGAAAGTGGAGAATCGCGCGTGCACAGTCGGTGTGATCGGCGGCGATCTCGCCGTTTCCGGCGACGACGAGACCCAACAACCGCCCAGACCTTCTCCCCTCGTCGAGCCCAGCCTGTTGGTGGGGTCGATCGCGCCGTTGGACCGCCGTGGGCGGCGGATTGAGAGTGGGTGTGCCGCCGGCTTCCCGGCCTGATTTCTCTCTTTTCCGGCCACTTTTGGCCGTCGACCCAGGTTTGAGAATCGATCCCCTCGATCTCCTCTACGTGCCCATGTAATTTGTTTTAGCTAAACACGAGTTTCGTTTTTGACAGTTGACCGCCGTTGACCGCCCGTTGACCGTCGTGGGCTTCGCTGCGTGTGACGGTTCCAGCGGCTGTTTCCTTGGTTTTTGGCCTCGGGCCAACCACCCGAGCTTGTGGGTGAGCTTCTCGTACCTTTCGAGTGGTTACCGAGGGTCGGGTAGCCACCGTGCGTGGTGGTTCCCGCCCGGTTTCGTGTTTGTTGGACTTGTTTGTGAAATTCTGGTTTATTTCTTGGACTGTCTGGTCTTAACAGGTGCGCTTGGCTTGGGAATTGGTATTCCCGATGCTGTTATGCTGCCGGATTTTAGAATCCGAGCAAAGGAGCCACGAAGGACACGAAGGGTAGTTTAGTCTTTTCGCGTGGTCACGGTGAGTGAACCTAAGACTCTTTAAATTCTCAGTTTAATTTAGTTACTTGGTTGCTGGTGTGTTGTTTGTTTTGGTTGCGGGTTATTAGTTAAGAGGGGTACGGAAATTAGGAATGGAATTTCCGAGTATTTAAAGGATTGATTGAGGACTAAGTAAGGATCAGTGGTGGTGTTTGAGGATTAATGAATTCAGGTGGAGATTTTGATTAGGATTGGGATTCCCGGGGGTTTTAAAGTTATGGCTTTTTAAGGTGATTTAGTATGGATTTGGTTTTGGAAACTGATTTGAGAATTCAGTTTATTCTACGATAAAATTAAAGATTTGATTTTACTTATCCGTTTTTGATGACGTTGATTCTTTAAGAAATGATTTAATATTAAGTTCGAGTTTTGATTTCGATGGATTTTCTGATTATATCCAAAAAGGTTTTGAAAATGGTTTTCGGTGATTTGAAATGGAAATATCATTTTCGGATTGGTACGGTTTTCAAAACACCCAGTTGGTACTCGTTCAGCTTCTCAGGTTACACAGGTCTTTGGGACCCATCACGGCACACACATAGGCTTTGGGCCGTGTGTCGGGATGCCTTGCCCTTTGGGGGCGGCCCTGCGTGCACGTACGGCAGTTGTTGGCCCTGCATGTGTATGACAGACCCTGGCTCTGCACATGTACGGCAGGATATTGGCCCTGCATGCGTATGGCAGGTCCTAGGCCCTGCGCATGTACGGCAGGATTATGGGCCCTGCATGCGTACGGCAGGTTGTGAGCCCTGCGCATGTACGGCAGGCTAGCTGGATGCGGATTGGGTGATGGTTTTACGCATCTTGTCAGTTTACAGTTGTTCTTGCGAATTATAGATTTCAGTTCATAATTGCTATTTTGGGAAATTGTTTAGTTTTATTGATTTATCAGAGTTTTCAGTTATTGTTTTATAAATTGAGACTTGATCAGCTTTATTGTTTTCTAAACGAGTTTGCAAAATGGATTTCAAATGCGGATTTCTACAAAGAGTTTTCAGTGGATTTATAAAATGTTTTAAAGCTGGGGAATCTCAAAAAGGGTAACAGTGAGGTTGAGAAACCTTGGTTTAAAGGTCTAGATGAGAGTTAATTACCGGGGTTTGAGTAATACAGGCCATTTGAGATTTAAGGGTAGGTAAAAGGTTACGGAATATTAATTATTTTTAATTGAGGATTTAGTAGGTTCTAAAGGTTATTGAGAACAGTGGAAGGATTAATTGAGGTTTAAGTTGGTTCAGAATGGATATCGAGGTGATCTTTCAGTTAGAGGTTAAACTGAGGATCTTTGAGGGATTAAGAATTTCAGTGGAATTTGATCGGTTTAGAGGATTTGGTGATCAAGTTAAGGTTTACGACTTGTGACTTATGGTTTGTTCGTGCGTGAGGCGTTAAAGTGGTTTGTGATTAATCATATTTATTGAATTATTAACTTGAGGTTTTCGTTTAGATTTCACTCACACGGGCTCTAGTGAGCTTACCGGGTTTGTGTTTAAACCCGGTGCACCTGTGGTTGGGTGCAGGGTTTGGTTTTGCAGGCTTGCAGGCTGAGGTGGCAGTGGAGAGAAGACGAGGCAGTGGGACCAGCAACAGTTTCTGAAAGTTATGTACAGTTTGATTTTTTATGTAAACGTTTTACAGCTTATTTTTATAAACGTGCTTTTGTAAAGTTACAGTTATTTCAGTAAATTATTTTACATTCATGGCTCACAGTTTCAGAAAAAGGGCCCACAAGGAACAGTTTTCAGGTTTAGCAGTTTAGGCACGTGCCCGAGGGTCGGGGCGTGTCAGTTTCAACTTAGGTTATAGCACAATTCATGTATTAAAGAGAAAAAATACCCAAAATAAGTTAATATCAAAACCCCACATTTCTCTTTGAAAATCCCCCAGTTTTAAAATTCTTTTTCTTTCTAAAACGATTTCGTACAGCTTTCGCATCAATGTAATAATAGAAAAGAATTTTCTTTGAGCGATCCCACACCGCCCGGAGCTGGAAAGGTGAAGTTACAGAGGAAAGCCAGTTAGAAAGAAAAACAGTTTGGAAAAACTCCAGTTTCAGTAAAACAAGTTTGAGAAAAGATTTAAATTTCCAAAGTATTTTCAGAAAAATGTTTTGGATGTGAGCCATGAAAGGGTTTGAGAAACTTTTAGATGTGTCCCTCGCACTGCCATCGTCTCTCCTGCTCCTCAGCAAGCTTCGAAAAGTTGGAAGTTAGTTAAGGGAAGTTGACAGTTGGTAAGGTTGTTCAGTGAGAACAGAGTTAGTTTGGTTAAGGTTTAGAAAGGAGAACTTAGTGAGTTGAACAGTTTCACCCTAGTGACTTAGCTTACGAGGTAGCAGAGTTACCGAGGAAGTAACTAGGTGGGACCTAGACTGTTGTTTTTACGGACGTTCAGGGTTGTACTTTGGTGCTTTTTCTCGAGTTTTGGGTTACTTTTGACCAGTTGGCTCGTCGGTTGTTGACTTTAAACGTTGTTCAGAGTTGCGCAGCGGAAGCGTGGTGGAAGTTTAGAAAANAAAGCGTGGTGGAAGTTCAGGAAAAGCAGACTCAGGTATTGGCAAAAATTGTGGCAAGGCAGGCTACCCAAAGGCAGTGAAGACCTTGTGGGTCGTACTCGAAGGTTTCAGAGTTCAGTTGCAAGAAGAACGCGACAGGCTCGTTGCCGCTAGTTCTTTAGTTAAGGCTTATTTGGTTGCTTGCTTGCTTGTTTGTGTTTGTGCTCAGTTTGTTTTTCAGAAAGCTTTGAAAAGCAGTTTCAGTTTAGGAAAAGGGGATTTCAGTTTTGAAAAAGGTTTCGGTTTTTTTTAAAAGAAAAAGTTTGAAAGAGTTTTCAGTTTGGACTTGTGCGTTGTACTTGCTTGTGCTTGTTTGCTGGTGACTGTGAGAAGTCACTCCTCTTGTTACTTTCCTTTGGGAATTTCGAGGACGAAATTCTTTTAAGGGGGGTAGATTGTAACACCCCGCACTTTTCAATTTGGTTTTGAAAAGCTTTTTAAAGGTTTTCGGAATTTTAATTTGGAAAGTAAAACGTTTTGGAGGTTTTCAAATTTTAAAGTTTGACTTTTAAAAGGGAGAAAAAGTTGACTTTTTGTTCTGGAGGTCTTTTCGTGTTGACCTTGGGTCCGTTAGGGAGGTCTCGTCCTCACGAGTTCGTAGACACGTAGCACGCGTCGAACGGAGCTACGGTTTGAAAGTTACGGACGTGTGAAGAGAAGGACACATTGGTAATTTTAGAAAAGTTGGATTTAAAAAGGGGCACAGAACCCCAGAAATCTGAGTTTCTCTCTCCTCTCCCGATGGTTCTCTCCCTCTCTCGCGCGACACAGCCCAGCCGCGCCTTTCGCCGGTGCGTGGGGGCGCGTCCGGCGGCGGGCCGACGTGGTCCTCGGCTCGCCGTGCTCGCCGGCTTCCCCTCTTCCTTCCGGTGGTAGCGGTTTCCGGTGAAGCAGCCCAGAACTCGAAGAATCCGGTGGTGGCGGTTTCCGGTGAAGCAGCGCAGAACTCGAAGAATCGCAAGTGCACAGTCGGGGTGATCGGCGGCGATCTCGCCGTTTCCGGCGACGACGAGGCCCAGCGACCGCCCAGATCTTCTCCCCTCGTCGAGCCCAGCTTGTTGGTGGGGTCGATCACGCCGTTGGACCGCCGTGGGCGGCGGATTGGACGTGGGTGTGCCGCCGGCTTCCCGGCCTGATTTCCCCCTTTTCCGGCCACTTTTGGCCGTCGATCTAGGTTCGAGTTTTGATCCCCTCAATCTCCTCTACGTGCCCATGTAGTTTGTTTTAGCTAAACACGACTTTCGTTTTTGACAGTTGACCGCCCGTTGACCGCTGTGGGTTTCGCCGCGTGTGACGGTTCCAGCGGCTGTTTCCTTGGTTTTCGGCCTCGGGCCAACCACCCGAGCTTGTGGGTGAGTTGCCAGACCTTCCGCGTGGTTTACGAGGGTCGGGTAACCCCCGTGCATGGTGGGTCCCGCTGTTTCGGTTGTGTGTTGACTTGATTGTGACTTGTTGTGAATTCTGGTTTATATCTTGGACTGTCTGGTCTTAACAGGTACGCTCGGCTTGGGAATTGGTACCCCGATGTTGTTATGCTGCCGGATTTTAGAATGCGAGCAAAGGAGCCACGAAGGACACGGAGAGCAGTTTAGCCTTTTCGCGTGGTCGCGGTGAGTGAACCTAGGATCCTTTAACTCTCAGTTAGTTAGTTACTTGGCTGTTTTGAATGCTTGGTCGTTTGGTTGTTGGTACTAGTTAAGAAGGGTACGAAATTAGGAATGGAATTTAAGTAAGGCTTTAGCGGGTTGTTGAGGACCGGTGAGTCCAGGTGGAGACTTTGGTTAGGATAGGGATTCTCAGGGGTTTTAAGATTATTGTTTTTCAAAGTGATTTAGTGTGGATTTCGGTTTTGGGAAACTGATTTTAAGAACTCAGTTTTTTCTTGGTTAAAGATAAAGATTTGATCTTATTGTCAGTTTTTGGAAACTTTGGTTCTTTCAGAAAAGATTTTATTAGTTGTGGTTTGAAAAACTCAAAAGTGGATTTAAATTGCCGTATGAGTACCCAGCTACAGATAAGTTCAGTAAGGTCTTTGGGACCCATCGTGACACACACATAGGCTTTGGGCCGTGTGTTGCGGTGCCTCGCCCTTTGGGGGCAGCTCTGCGTGCACGTATGACAGTTATTTGCCCTGCCTGTACGATGCAGAATTCCGTACAGGTGTATGGCCAGTTAGCTTTGCCCTGCCTGCACGATGCAGAATTCCGTGCAGGTGTATGGCCAGTTAGATTTGCCCTGCTCGTACGATGCAGCATTCCGTACGAGTGTATGTCTAGTTTTCCAGGGTACTTATATGATGGTATTTATTTATATTGTTTAACTTACAGTTGTTTTTTTTAGAATTATAGTTTCAGTTCTTAATGGATATTTTGATGTTTTTGAGAATTATAGTTTCAGTTCTTAATGGATCTTTTGAGAACTTGACTAATTTTATAGATTTATCGAAGTTTTCAGTTCTTGTTTTATAAATTGGGACTTTGATCAGCTTTATTGTTTCTAAAAGAGTTTGCAAAATAGATTTCAAACGCGGGTTTCTACAAAGAGTTTTCAGTGGATTTATAAAATGTTTTAAAACTGGGGAATCTCAAAAGGGTAACAGTGAGGTGTTGAGGAATTTGGAAATTAAAGGTTTAGGCAATGATCAATTACCGAGGGTTGAGTAACAAAGGTCTTTTGAGATTTATGGGTAAGAAAAAGGTTCGGAGTATCAGTGGTTGAATTGAGGATTTAACAGGTTCTAAAGGGTATTTGAGGATAGTGGAAGGATTAATTGAGGTTTAAATTGGTTCTGAATGGATATCTAGGATTCTAAGATTATTGGAGAATCTAGTGGGATTCTAAGTTAGTATCTTGTGGTGTAAATCGAGGTGATTTCCAGTTTAGAAGTTCAGTTGAGGATACTTTGAGAATTTCAGATGAGGACAGGGAATTGGTTGGTTTAGAGGATTGGATGATCAGGTTAAGATTCATGATTGAGATTGGGGTTTGACTGTGCTTAAGGACTATGGTTATGATTTGTGATTGATTAATTTGAGGTTTTCGTTTAGATTTCACTCATACGGGCTCTAGTGAGCTTACCGGGTTTGTGTGTAAACCCGGTGCACCTGTGGTTGGGTGCAGGGTTCGGTTTTGCAGGTTGAGCAAGCTGAGGAGGCAGTGGAGAGAAGACGAGGCAGTAGGACCAGCGGCAGTTTCAGAAAAACTTGTTTTACGGTTTTTCATTTGGTTTTATGTGGATGGTTATGTAAAATTTCAGTTGTGCTTTCATAAAGTATTTTACGTTCATGGCTCACAATTTCAGAAACAGGGCCCACATGGAACAGTTGTCAGTTTTCAGCAGTTAAGCACGTGCCCGAGGGTCGGGGCGTGTCATTGAGCAATAGTATCAGCTACACCTTTTTTAATCCACACCATATCTTAGGCACGTGCCCGAGGGTCGGGGCGTGTCATAAACTTACAGCTAGGGCTATGATGAAGCCTTAATCATGCTACCTAATTTTTTTATGGATTGTTGAATTTCAATACATGTATGTTTATAAATCTTGGATCTTTGGTTAAATTGATTCTATTTGTGTGGCACTTTTGATTGATCACCTTAGGTTAAATGCATCTAGATTATGCTGTGAAATTAAATAAGCTTGAAAGGATCATAATTTCAGTAGGCAACATGGAGATAGCCTAAGAACCTATCTTTGGGTGAAGGGATCATAGATTTGCACTGTGTACATTGTTTTGGATTGGTGGTCTATGTGTTTGACATCTTCATAGAACTTAATGACTCTTGCATGGGTGATTGCCTTAGTTTATCTAGGAACATGCACGTTAACTTGCTAGGATAGGCCTGATAAGCTCTTAGTACATGCATTAGGAAGGTATAACGCTAAAAGGAAATAGCCAAAACTTGTGGTAGTTAGACTTTATGAACATACATGTTATTGATTGGATGGACTCCATAATGGAAGGTAGTGTGCTAGTGGTGTAATCTAAACCATAGTGCTTTCCTTATTTGGATTTTTGATTATTATCTTGCACGTTATTTTCATTAGTTTACAAAACCATTTTCAAACCCCTTGATTGTGTGTGTGAGTAGTGTTTGGTTTAATTCAAATTAGTTAGAGTGGTAATTTATACATCAACACTCTTCTCTGAGGGATCGACCTCGTTATTTGCATGTCCTGCTACTTTGCGACTCGGGCACTTGCGAGTAAATTAGAGCTCTGATTTTAACACTTTATTTTTGCTCTAATAAAACATACAACAAAGCACTTTCTCATGTCTTGATTAGCGTGCTAGCCCGAATGAACCAATTTAGGTGTTACGAAAACATCATTTCGGTGCATACTCAGTCCAAATTCGTCCAAATTGCACCAAAACTTTCTTGGTTGGCAAGAAAGACATGAGAAAGCACTTTCTCACGTCTCGATATTAGCGTGCTACCCCTAAAGAACACTTTGGGTCTGAATAATGCATGAAAACGTCACTTCGGTGCACACTAAGTCCAATTTAATTGAAATTGCACCAAAACATTCCCGGTTCGCAAGAAAGACATGGGGATGCAGTTTCTCACGTCTCGATTAGCGTTCGAGCCCTCAAAAACCGCTTTAGGTGCAAAGAATGCACGAATACGTCATTTCGGTGTACACTTGGTCAAATTTGGCTAAAGTTGCATCAAAACGTGCTCAGATGACAAGAAACACATGGGGAACCACTTTCTCATGTTTGGATTATCGTTTTAGTGCAAATGAACTACTTTAGGCGTTAAGAATGCACGAATACGTCGTTTCAGTGCACATCGAGTCCAATTCGGCTAACGTTGCAACAAAACGTGCTTGATTGGCAAGAAAGACATAGGGATGCATTTTCTTATGCTTGGATTAGCGTTCTAGCCTCAAAGAAGCACGTTTTGTGTTAGGATAGAACAAAAATGTCTTTTCGGTGCATACTTAATCTAACTCGGTCCAAATTGCACCAAAACGTGCCCGGTTGGAAAGAAAGAGACAAGGAAGCACCCTCTAAGGTCTCGATTAGCGTGCTAGCCATAAGGAACCACTTTAGGTGTTAAGAATGAATGAAGACGTCATTTCGGTGCACACTCAGTACAATTTGGTTAAAGTTGCAATGAAACATTATCGGTTGGCAGGAAAGACATGGGGAAGCAGTTTCTCATGCTTGGATTAGAATTTTAGTCCTAAAGAAGCACATTTCATGTTTAGAAGTAACGAAAACATCATTTCGGTTCATACTCAGTCCAATTTCGTGCAATTTCCACCAAATCGTGCCGAGTTGGTAAGAAAGATATGAGGAAGCACTTTCTAACGCTTGGATTAGCGTTCTACCCCTCAAGAAGCACTTTTTTTTTTTATTAAGAACGTACGAAAACATCATTTCGATGCATACTCAATCTAATTTAAGTTCAATTGCACCAAAACGTATCCGGTTGGCAATAAAGACATGAGGAAGCACTTTCTCTCGTTTTGATTAGCGTTCTAGCACAAATGAACAACTTTAGGTGTTAAGAATGCATGGAACGTCATTTCAGTGCACACTGTGTACAATTTGGTTAATGTTGCCCCAAAACGTGCTCAGTTGGCAAGAAGCACGTTCTTATGCTTGGATTAACGTTCTAGCCCTCAAGAAGAACATTTCGTGTTAAGAAAGAACTAAAACGTCATTACGGTGCATGCTCGGTCTATTTCATCTAAATAGCATCAAAATGTGTCCAGTTGGGAAGAAAGACATGAGGAAGTACGTTCTCATGTCTCGATTAGCGTGCTAGCCCTAAAGAACCAATTTAGTTGTTACGACAACATCATTTCGATGCATATTCAGTCCAAATTCGTCCAAATTACACCAAAACTTTCTTGGTTGGCAAGAAAGACATGAGGAAGCGCTTTCTCACGTCTCGATATTAGCGTACGAACCGTAAAGAACCACTTTGGGCCCAAAGAATGCACGAAAACATCACTTCGGTACACACTGAGTCCAATTTGATTGAAGTTGCACTAAAACATTCCCGGTTGGCAAGAAAGACATGGGGATGCACTTTCTCATGTCTTGATTAGCATTCAAGCCTTCAAGAACCACTTTAGGTGCTAAGAATGCATGAATACATCATTTCGGTGCACACTTGGTCCAATGTGGTTAACGTTGCACCAAATCGTGCTCCGCGGACAAGAAACACATAAGGAACCACTTTCTAATGTTTGGATTAGCGTTCTAGCGCAAATGAACTACTTTAGGCGTTAAGAATGCATGAATACATCGTTTCAGTCCACATTGAGTCAAATTCAGCTAACGTTGCAATAAAACGTGTTCGGTTGACAAGAAAGACATAGGGATGCACTTTCTCATGCTTAGATTAGCAATCTAGCCTTAAAGAAGCACATTTCTTTTAGGATAGAACAAAAATGTCTTTTCGGTGCATACTCAATCTAATTTAGTCCAAATTGCCCCAAAACGTGCCCGATTGGCAAGAAAGAGATGAGGAAGCACTCTCTAATGCCTCGATTAGCGTGCTAGCCCTAAGGAACCACTTTAGGTGTTAAGAATGAATGAAGACATCATTTCGGTGCACACGCAGTATAATTTGGTTAAAGTTGCACCGAAACATTATCGGATGGCGGGAAAGACATGGGAAAGCAGTTTCTCATGCTTGGATTAGCATTCTAGTCCTAAAGAATCACATTTCGAGCTTACAAGTAACGAAAACATCATTTCAGTGCACACTCAGTCCAATTTCGTGCAATTTCTACCAAATCGTGCTCAATTGGTAAGAAAGATATGGGGAAGCACTTTCTAATAGTTGGATTATCGTTCTGCCCCTCAAGAAACACATTTTTTTGGTTAAGAACGCACGGAAACATAATTTCGATGCATACTCAATCTAATTTCGGTTCAATTGCACCAAAACATGCCCAACTGGCAATAAAAACATGAGGAAGGACTTTCTCTTGTTTGGATTAGCGTTCTAACGCAAATGAACCACTTTAGGTGTTAAGAATGCATGCAACGTTGTTTTGGTCCACACTATGTACAATTTGGTTAAAGTTGCACCAAAACATGCTCGGTTGGCAAGAAGCACGTTCTCATGCTTGGATTAGCATTCTAGGCCTCAAGAAGAACGTTTCGTGTTAAGAAAGAACTAAAACGTCATTTTGGTGCATGCTTGGTCTACTTTCATCTAAATTGCATCAAAATGTGCCCAATTGGCAAGAAAGACATGAGAAAGCACTTTCTCATGTCTCGATTATTGTGCCAGCCCTAAAGAACCAATTTAGGGTTTACGAAAACATCATTTCAGTGCATACTCAGTCCAAATTCGTCCATATTGCACCAAAAATTTCTCGGTTGGCAAGAAAGACATGAGGAAACAAAGTCTTACGTCTCGATATTAGCGTGCTAACCCTAAAGAATGACTTTGGGTCTGAAGGATGCACGAAACGTCACTTCGGTGCACACTGAGTCCAATTTGATTGAAGTTGTACCAAAACATTCTCGGTTGGCAAGATAGACATGGGGATGCACTTTCTCATGTCTCGATTAGCGTTCAAGCCCTCAAGAACCACTTGAGGTGCTAAGAATGCATGAATACGTCATTTTGGTGCACACTTGGTGCAATTTTTGTGAAAGTTGCACCAAAACGTGCTCGGTTGGCAAGAAAGACATAGGGATACACTTTCTCATGCTTAGATTAGCGTTCTAGCCTTCAAGGAGCACATTTCATGTTGGGATAGAACAAAAATGTCTTTTCGGTGCATACTCAATCTAACTTGGTCCAAATTGCACTAAAACGTGCCCGGTTGGCAAGAAAGAGACAAGGAAGCACTCTCTAATTTCTCGATTAGCATGCTAGCCCTAAGGAACCACTTTAGGTGTTAAGAATGAACGAAGACATCATTTCGGTGCACACTCAGTACAATTTGGTTAAAGTTGCACCGAAAAGTTATCGGTTGGTGGGAAGGACGTGGCGAAGCAGTTTCTCATGCTTGGATTAGCAGTCTTATCGTAAAGAAGCACATTTCATGTTTAGAAGTAACGAAAACATCATTTCGGTGCATGCTCAGTCCAATTTCATGCAATTTCCACCAAATCATGCCTAGTTGAAAAGAAAGATTTAAGGAATCACTTTCTAGGGAAGTCGGGCTGGAGTACTATCATTAATCCTATTGAAGTGGTAGGGGCAGTCCGCAATTTTCAATGGGAGAGTAGCTCTTGTGACATTCAATTGGAGGATGATCCCAAATCTCCAACCTTTTTGATCACCTCTACCAATCCTTTCAATGTGCTTGAGGATAATAAGGAGTCGGATAGGGATCATGAGCCTAACACCGCTACCCCGGATAAGTCCCTTTGGCCAAGTAATATTCTTGACAAGAATATTGACGGACCTCCTTTGGTGACCTCAAAGTCCTTTTGTAAGAAGAAAAAAAAAGAATAGCAAGAATAAATCTAGTAGTATGGGCAATTCCAGCCCTGGTGAGTGCTCTGGTCAACCCCAATGATCAAGCTAGCATGTTGGAATATTAGAGGGCCGAATTCCCCCCTAACCACGCTGAATTAGGAATTTTGTGCAAGACAACAGTTCTCTCTTATGGACATCGTGGAAACTAGAGTCCGACAATGCAATAAGGTGAATGTTTCTAATTATATTTTCAACAATGGATTGTGGAGGATAATTACTTGTCTAGTGATAGTGGCAGAATTTGGGTGGCTTGGAACCCAAATATATTTCAAGTTGTTAACTTAGATGAAACGGATCAATTGGCCAATTGTCGGTCAACCATATTGAGTACAATATTGAGTTTTATGTCTCTTTTGTCTATGGCTCTATTAATGGTGGTCAACGGAAGGAGTTATGGAACTCTTTAGGCAGCGCCTCTTCTTTGATTGGTGATCAGCCGTGGGTCATTTTAGGTGACTTCAATGTGTCTCGGAATTTTTTTGAGATCATCGGGGGCTCTACTCGAACCACGAATGCTATGTTAGACTTTCAAAAGTGTATCAAGGATATTGAAATTGATGATCTTCGTTTTACCGGGGCCCTTTTCACTTGGTGTGATAAAAGGCCTACCACAAGGAGTGTTGCAAAGAAGCTTGATCGGGTTATGGTTAATGAAGCTTGGAATGTTCGGTTTTTCAATTCGGGTGCCAATTTTCCCCTTCTCGGCATCTCGGATCACAGCCCTTGTATGGTGAACTTAGGGATCTCCCCTAGAGCTAAAAGATGTCCTTTTAAGTTTTTCAACTTCATGACTAAGTGGGATGAGTTCATTCATTGTTACCCACTATTGGGGTACTACTATAAGGGGTTCCCTCCAATTTCAAGTCTCGAAGAAGCTTAAGTTAATCAAAGAGGAGTTAAAGAAGCTGAATAAGAATATGGTTGGGAGGGTTTCTCACAACACCATCATTGCGAAGCGTAATTTGGATGCTTGCCGACTTGGGCTAGAGGTGGATCCTTGCAATATTAGCCTTAGAAGCATTGAACAGGGTTAGTGATGGCATATGCTACAGCCCTTGAGATGTAGGAATTGTTTAACAAGCAAAAATCCCGTATTCAATGGTTGAAGGAAGGAGATAGGAACTCGGCTTTCTTCTTCAAATCAACTTTGGGAAGAAGAAATATTAATAGGATCACTTCCATTCTTGGTGAGAATGGCATTATTGTGGAGGGGGTAGACAATATCAAAAATGAAGTGATCAATTTCTATCAACGATTGTGGACAGCTCCTAACCGGCCTAGTAATGACATTGAGGGAAGAGTTCGGGATACTATTACCAATGCCATTTCTGATGTGCAAGCTGCTGCTCTTGGCCAAAAGGTGACCCCGGATGAGATTAGGGAGGCTTGCTTCTCTATGAACCCCAATAAGGCCCCAGGTCTTAATGGATTTAATGCTCACTTCTTCCATGCTACCTAGCATATTATTGGGGATGATATTATTGTAGCCATTCATGAGTTCTTCTCCATTGGCTAATTACCTAGGGAATGTAATGCTACCTTGGTTACTCTTGTCCCTAAGATTGCTAATGCCACAATGCATAGTGATTTCCAGCCTATCTCTTGTTGCAACACCCTCTATAAGATGATTTCGAAGGTGATGGCCAATCATATCAAAGTGGTGCTGCCATCCATTATTATTCCCACCCAAACGGCCTTTGTTGGAGGTCGTCGGATTGGGGACAATATCCTTTTAGTGCAAGAGCTGTTTCAGGACTATCACAGGAATAGCAAGACTCTAAGGTGTGCGCTGAAAGTTGACATCATGAAAGCCTATGATATGGTGGATTGGGACTTTATAATCCATACCCTTGCTGCCCTTAAGTTCCCTAATAGCATGATTAATTGGATCAAGGCTTGTATTTCATCCCCGAAGTTCTCTATATGTTTTAATGGTGAATTGGCGGGCTTCTTCCTTAGTTCTCATGGCCTTCTCCAAGGAGACCTTATGTCCCCCTATCTTTTTGTTATTGCCATGGAGGTGCTCTCGCAATTGGTGGTGCAAAGGACTAGCCAAAATCCGAATTTTAAGTATCATTGGAAGTGTGATAAGGTCAAACTTACCCATTTGTGCTTTGCGGATGATCTTTTTATGCTTTGTAGGGGTGACCTTCATTCTATTTGTATCCTTAAGGAGGCTTTGGAGGAGTTTCATGTCATATCTGGGCTTAAGGCTAACCCCCTTAGAAGAAACGTGTTTACTTTGGGGGTGTCTCGGAATTTACAACACAGGATTGAAGAATGCCTAAACTACAAAATGGGCAACGTCCCTATTAGATACCTTGGGATCCCTATTATCTCCACGAAGCTTAGGGTGAGGGATTGTGTTAAACTTGTGGACAATGTGGCTGGTTGAATTAATTTGTGGAGGAATAATACTCTTTCCTATGTTGGGAGGCTCCAACTCATCATTTCTGTGCTATCTAGCATACACATCTTTTGGTCTAGCCATATCATGATTCCAAAGCAAGCTCTCCTCAAAATTGAGCAAAAGTTGCGCTCTTTCTTATGGGCTGGAGTGGAGAGTAATTCTAGAGGGGCCAAAGTTAGTTAGGCTACTTGTTGCAAGCCTAAAGTGGTTTTTTTTTTTGNGGGGGGGGGGGGGGGGGGGGACTCAACATTAAGTCTTTGTCCTTGTGCAATAAATCCCTTATGCTTAGACACTTGTGGCAGGTTGTTTCAGGTGCGCAAAACATATGGACTAGGTGGATACATACCTACCACCTGAAGGGTAGGAATTTTTGGGAGGTAAAACCTACCCAAGTCTGCTTTTGGAATTGGAGAAAGATTTTGAAGCTCTGGGAGTTAGCTCGCCCTCTCATCCTTCATAAGGTTGGATTGGTGAAAGGACTTCTCTTTGGTTTGATAATTAGCACCCTCGGGGTCCTTTAACTTCGGTTTGGGGTGAGAGGATTATTTATGACTCCGGCTTCCACAAGAACTCTTTGGTTAGTGCTATTGTGCATAACAACAGGTGGGAATGGTCTCCAGCAAACTTGTCGGATCTATTGGAATGCAAGCAAGGTATGCCCATTTATAATCCCAATTCCAAAAGGGAGGATTCTATTCGATGGCTCCCATCTTCCTCAGGAAAATATTCAGCTGCTTCCACATGGGAGAAGCTTAGAGAGAGATGCCCTAGAGCTTCTTGGCACAAACTTGTTTGGTTCAACCATAACATTCCGCACATGGCCTTTATCCTTTGGCTGGCCATTCATGGAAGGCTTGCCACAGCCAATCGTATGTTGGTTTATAAACCCGGTATGGATCATACTTGTGTGCTCTATAAGAGGGAGGTGGAAACACATTCCCACCTATTTTTTGAGTACTCATACAGCCATGCTATTTGGTTTTGGCTAATGGCTATGTGCGGCAGTTTGGTTCTCCATCATTCTTGGCCTTCTTTGGCCACTAGGTTGGCAGGTATTTGGAAAGGGAAGCACACTATGACCATTATTAAGAAGCTTTGCTTGGTTGCAGCTATCTACTATATTTGGAGGGAAAGAAATAATCGCACCTTTAGAAGTGAAGCTATGAATTCGGCTGCTCTCCTAAAGTTGGTTCTCTTCTCCATCAAGGGTAGACTTTCTTCTATCTCCTTCCCCTTTTGCCCTATCCCCAAGGATTGGCAACTTGGAGAGTAGTGGTCTAATTGTGGTTCCCCATTCCTTTGGGTTCTTCTGCTTGTGTAGGTCTATTGGCCATAGGGTGTTTGGTTGTTTGGTCGTTAGGGGTTTTTTCCTCTTGTTCCTTGCTTTGTTTGTAGTTGTTTTGGCTTGGTTGGCCCGTTGTTGTGTTTTTGCCCTTCCCGTGTGTCTAGGGTTTTTTCTTTCCTGGGGTATGCCCCTTGTATTTTGTAGTTCTGATTCATTTATTTACCAAAAAAAAAAAAAACCACTTTAGGTGTTAAGAATGCATGAAACGTCAGTTCGGTGCATACTTGGTCTACTTTCATCTAAATTGCATCAAAACATGCCTGGTTGGCAAGAAATACATGAGAAAGCACTTTCTTATGTCTCAATTAGCGTGCTAGTCCTAAAGAACCAATTTAGGTGTTACGAAAAAATCATTTCGGTGATACTCAGTCCAAATTCGTCCAAATTGTACCCAAAATTTCCTGGTTGGCAAGAAAGACATGAGGAAGCACTTTCTCACGTCTCGATTTTAGCATGCTAACCCCAAAGAACCACTTTGGGTCTGAAGAGTGCACGAAAACATCACTTCGGTGCACACTGAGTCCAATTTGATTGAAGTTGCACCAAAAAGTTCCCGGTTGGCAAGAAAGACATGGGGATGCACTTTCTCATGTCTCGATTAGCTTTCAAGCCCTCAAGAACCACTTTAGGTGCTAAGAATGTAAGACCCCGCACCTTTCCAAGGTTGTTTAAAAAGGTTTTTAAAGGATTTTGGGATTTTACTGAGAAGTAAAACGTTTTGGGCGTTTTTCTAATTTTTAAGTTTGATTTTAAACTTGGGGCAAGAGTTGACTTTTTGTTCGGGTGACTTTTTGTTTTGACTTTGGGTTCGTTAGAAAGGTCTCACTCTCACGAGTTCGTAGACACGTAGCACGCGTCAAACAGAGCTACGATTTGAAAGTTACGGACATGTGAAGAGAGGGGCAAACTTGTAATTTTGGAAAAGTTGATTTTAAAAACCCCAAAAACCCGGAATTCCTCAGTTTCTCTCTCCTCTCTCCCGCACTCTCTCTCTCGCAACCCTTTCCTTCAGCCTAAGCTTCCACCGGCATGTGGGGGCACGTTTGACGGCGGCTGAAGCCGGCCTTTGGCTCGTCGTGCTCGCCACCTTCTCCTCCACCTTCCCTTGGCCACCGCTCAGCTTAGAAACGCTCGAAAAGAGAACCCCAGTTCACGCACAGTGGGAGATCGGCGGCGATCGCGGCGTTTTAGCCGTTGGACCCTTCCCGGATTCCACCCTGGAACTCGGAGTGATCCTGCGGGAATCCAATATCAAGGAAAAATTCTACCGAAAATTCGGCAGAACCTCCCCTGAAATTGGACTAACCCTTTTCTCCACGAAACCTGCAAATACACTTCTAAGCATTCACAGCTCCTCTACCACAACCAAAAGGGGTCTCCGACCCAATTTCAATACCAATTACTTAGGTTTTCAATAGGTTACCAGAGCGGCGCTACAAAATTTACTACAGAAAATAAAATACGAAGAGAACAAATCCCTACGACTTTACAACTTTATAATAGTGCCTCGACGTCTTTGGCTCGACCGCTCCACCGCTGCAACCTGGGGGAAAAATCAAAAACAATAAAATGGATAGAACTAATGAGTTAACTCAGTGAGTGGGCATTCGACGTCTTTGGCTCGACCGCTCCACCGCTACAAACTGGGGGAAAAATCAAAAACAATAAAAAGGATAGAACTAATGAGTTAACTCAGTGAGTGGGCATAAGGTTTATTTAGAACCAACAATATAATAAATTTTTAGCGTCTGGACTCACAAGTTAATTTATTTTCCCCCATATAAAAATATTATTTTTCATCGTTTACTTTCGGCAAACACAACAGAAGAATCAAAATCAATTTAGGTTTCTAAACTTTCATTTCGATAAAATACAATGCGTGAATAATTCCAAAGGGTAATAAAATAAAACCCTTTCGAAATAAATTCTTTTAAAAATTCACATAGAGGGAAGATAATTTTAAAGAACAAAATTTTCAAAGGAGCGTTTTCCATCTAAGCACCCAAGTAACTTATCCTTCCACTTGCACCGTCGCAACGCCGTCATGCAAGTGGATTTAGTGGCCCTTGTACCGTCGCTACGCCGTCATACAGGAAGCCAGGATGTCGTACGTGCTTATCCTTCCACCCGCACCGTCGCAACGCCGTCATGCGAGTGGATTCGGTGGCCCTTGTACCGTCGCTTCGCCGTCGTACAAGAAGCCAGAATGTCGTACGTGCACGCAGACTGCCTCCAAAGGGCGAGGCATCCCGACACACGGCCCAAAGCCTATGTGTGTGTCGTGATGGGTCCCAAAGACCTGTATAACTTGAGAAGCTGAACGAGTAGCAACCGGGTGCTTGAAAACAGTACCAATCCGAAAACAAATTTCTTTAGTTCAAAACACCAAAATCCACGTTCCAAATCCTTTTTGATGTGATGAGAAAATAAATCAAAACTCGGATTTAAAATTAAATCCCTTCTTACAAAACTAACCTTCCCAAAAACTGTTAAGTAAAATTAAACCTTTATTTTTAACCAAGAATAAACTGAGTTCTTAAAATCGGTTTCCAAAACCAAAATCCACACTAAATTACCTTACAAACAATAATCTGAAAATCCTGGGAATCCCAACCCTAACCGAAAATCTCCAACTGGAATTCACAACCCTCAACACAATCACCGATCCTTACTTAGTCCTCATTAAAATTTCCAAACGTTACTTAATTTTGTAACCTCACATAATCCTTAAGTTATCGATTTTCCAATCCTAATTCCGTAACCTCTCTTAGCTAGTAACCAGCAACCAAATCAAACAGGCACACAAACAAGCAAGTAACTACTAAACTACTAATTAAATAATCTTAAGTTCACTCACAGAGATAGCCTAGCCTGGGTCTCCGAATGGATCGTGATTGTCGCGATCGTCCTTGGACTCGGGAGTGTCGCCTGAAATCGAGGAAATTGGCGCTGGAATTTGGCCGGAATTTGAGGAGAGGACCGGCGGCTTTTGGGGATTTTCCGAGCTGATTCCTTGCTGGAACGGGGCTGGCCGGCGTGGGGAAGCTTGGGGAGAGATGGTCGGCAGCTGGGGAGGTGGTTCTCGGCCGGCTCGTCGCTTGATGTCTCCGGAGAGGGCTGGAGTTGGAAGCTCCAGTCGCACAGGTGAGAAGGAGAGATCGGGAGACTGAGAGGAAAGAGCTGGGCGGCATCGGGAGGTGGCTGGCCGGCGACTGGCGACGTCGCCGGCGGGTCTGGGTGGCCGGAAAAGAGGCTGGGGTCGTGTAGGGGAGAGAGAGAGAAGGGGGCGTCGGGCTGGGCTTGCTGCCTTCGCCTGCGCGTGGAGAGAGGAAGAAATAGGGGTGATGGAATATTCCAGAATTTTCTGGAATATTTAATACCATTTCCTCAAAATTACAAGTTTGCCCCTCACTTTGAACCTCCGTATTTCACAAACCGTAGCTCCAAACGACGCATGCCACACGTCTACGAACTCGTGAAGTCGAGCTCTACGCAACCATGTCAAAGTCAACTCTCAACTCCAAGCATTTTAAAAAGTCAACTTTGAGCTCTTTTATCACGTTCATAACTTTTTAACCGGGATTCTAAACAACCCATGCCGCGTGTCTATGAACTCGTGAGCTCAAGACCTTCCTAACGGACCCAAGGTCAAAGCTAAAATCTTACTAGAATCGAAAGTCAACATTTGGCCCTATTTTAGTATACTTAAAAGGTACGGGTCGTTACATTTTCTTCCTTTTTCAGCCACTTTTGAGCTTCGACCCAGTTTTGAGAATTGGTTCTCTAGACCTCCTTTACATGTCTGTGTAGCCTGATTTTGATGTTTGAGGTTTCGGTTTTCGTGCAGGTTGACCACCCGTTGACCATCGCGGGTCCCGCCGTGTGTGGTGGTTCCAGCGACCCACTTTTTGTGTTTTTGGCCTTAGGCCTATCACCCGAACCCGTAGGTGAGCTTGGGGTCGGGCAGCCACTATGTTTGGTGGTTCCTGCCCGTTTCAGTTGTTTAATAGACTCTTTGTGAACCCTACTGTTTTGCTGGTTGTCTAGTCATAACAAGTACCCTTGACTCGGGAATTGTATATCCGATGTTGTTCTGCTGCTGGATTTTCGAATCTGAGTGTAGGAGCCACGAAGGGCAGTTCGGTCTTCTTACGTGGTTACAGTGACTGAATTTAAGTTCAGTTAGTTGTTTGTTTGTTTGGTGTGCTTGGTTTCTGGTTGCTAGTTAAGTGGGTACTGATTAGGATTGGAATTTCCAAAGGTTATTTGAGGTTATTTAGGGAATTGACGATTAAGTTGGTTCTAAAGGATATTGAGGATTCTTAGTTATTGGAGAATTTAGTTGGATTCCAAGTAAGGATCTTGTGGAATAATTTAAGGTGATTTCCAATTTAAAGGGATTAATAGAGGATAAGTGGGGCTTTACGGATTACAATGGATTTGTTTGGTTTGGTGGATTCGTGACCAAGTTGTGGATTGTGATTTGACTTGAGATATGTGATTTTTGGTTTATGGTTTGTTTACAATTTGAGGCTTAAGGTGATTCTTTATTTTGATTATTTTACTGAATTTCTAATTTACAGGTTACAATTAGTTTTCACTCATACGAGCTCTAGTGAGCTTACTGGGTTTGTGTGTAAACCCGATGCACCATTGGTCGTGGTGCAGGGTTGTTTTGCAGGTTACGCAGGCTGAGGAGATGGTGGAGAGAAGACATGGCAGTGGGACTACAAGAGTTTTATTCAATTATTTCCACACTTTGATTTTTGGATCACTATTTTTCTAAACTACAGTTATTTTTTCAGTAAATTATTTTATATTCATGGCTCACAGTTTCAGCTTTCAGTTGTTTTTCACGTGCCTAAGGGTCGGGGCATCACAAAGAATGGATGAATACATCATTTCGGTGTACACTTAGCCCAATTTGGTTAAAGTTGCATCAAAACGTGCTCAGTTGACAAGAAACTCATGCGGATCCACTTTCTCATGTTTGGATTAGCATTCAAGCACAAATGAATTACTTTAGGCGTTAAAAATGCACGAATACGTAATTTTATTGCACATTAAGTCAAATTCGGCTAACGTTGCAACAAAACGTGCTCGATTGGAAAGAAAGACATAGGGATACACTTTCTCATGCTTGGATTAGCGTTCTAGCCTTAAAGAAGCACGTTTCGTGTTAGGATCATACAAAAATGTCTTTTCGGTGCATACTAAGTCTAACATGGTCCAAATTGCACCAAAACATGCCCGATTGGCAAGAAAAAATGAGGAAGCACTCTCTAATGTCTTGATTAGCATGCTAGCCCTAAGGAACCACTTTAGGTGTTAAGAATGAACGAAGACGTCATTTCGGTGCACACTTAGTACAATTTGGTTAAAGTTGCATCGAAATGTTATCGGTTGGCGAGAAAAACATGGAGAAGCAGTTTCTCATGCTTGGATTAGCATTCTAGTCCTAAAGAAGCACATTTTGTGTTTAGAAGTAACAAAAACATCATTTAGGTGCATATTCGTGTTTAGAAGTAACGAAAACATCATTTAGGTGCATACTCAGTCTAATTTCGTGCAATTTCCACCAAATCATGCCCGGTTGGCAAAAAAGATATGGAGAAGCACTTTCTAATGCTTGGATTAGCGTTCTACCCCTCAAGAAGCACATTTTTCGGTTAAGAACGCACGAAAACATCATTTCGATGCATACTCAATCTAATTTCGGTTCAATTGCACCAAAACGTGCTCAGTTGGCAATAAAGACACAAGGAAGCACTTTCTCTTGTTTGGATTAGCATTCTAGCCCAAATGAACCACTTTAGGTGTTAAGAATGCATGGAACATCATTTCGGTGCACACTGTGTACAATTTGGTTAAAGTTGCACCAAAACGTGGTCTTGTTGGTAAGAAGCATGTTCTCGTGCTTGTATTAACATTCTATCCCTCAAGAAGGACATTTCGTGTTAAGAAAGAACTAAAAAGTCATTTCGGTGCATACTCGGTCTACTTTCGTCTAAATTGCATCAAAATGTGGCCGGTTGGCAAGAAAGACATGAGGAAGCACTTTTTCATATCTCGATTAGCATGCTAGCCCTAAAGAACCAATTTAGGTGTGGTGGGCTGTTGTATTGGCTTTGTTAGGTTTATTTGTTGTATTGGCTATGTCATGTTTATTTTATGGGTTTGGTAGTCTAGTTTTTGGCTTCCTTTGTGGATTTATGATCGCTCCCTCCTTTTGGAGTTAGGTTGTTCTTGGTTTCTTGGGGTATGCCCATTGTATTTTGTTGTTCCATTTTTTCTTCTATTGATTTGTACTTACCAAAAAAAAAAAAAAACCAATTTAGTTGTTTCGAAAACATCATTTTGGTGCATACTCAGTTCAAATTCGTTCAAATTGCACCAAAACTTTCTTGGTTGGCAAGCGTGCTAACTCTAAAGAGCCACTTTAGGTCTTAAGAATGTACGAAAATGTCACTTCGGTGCACACTGAGTCCAATTTGATTAAAGATGCACCAAAACGTTCACTACTACAAAATACCCTATTTAATATCAGTGATTCACTGATATAAAAGCCTTCTAAAAACCGATATAGGAAAGCATGATATTAATTTGAGTTTACATATCGGTGTACAACTGATATCTAAAAATGTTATTACATCAAAAGCATGATATTAATTTGAGTTTACATATCGGTGTGCAACTGATATCTAAAAATGTTATTACATCATAAATTAGTAATATTGTGATATTAAAAGAACTTACTATATCAGTTTTTACCTTCCCGAATGGAAAAAAACCTAATAATGGATATATTTTACATGTATTATATCGCTTTTGTTTATTTACGCCGATATGTAATATACATATTATATTAGTTTGAGTTATAGAATTGATATAAATATAAGAATAGAAATCAGTTCACACCTATTTTAGGATGTCATATGACCACCAAAAAGCACATTTGGCTTATTAATGATATCAGTTTTTAAGGGAACCAATATATAATCAATTATAAGTATCAGTTTATTTATCTATAACTGAAATCTAAACTATATACCATTACAGTTTTTTGAAATAACTGATATAACTGGTAAAATCCGTCCATATTTACTGCATATTTATTAAGTGGCTAACACTTGCTAAAATCCATCCATTGCATATAAAATTAAAAGTTCTCAATTCTCATAAATTTCAATATCTCTAAGGACACAAATTAGAGAAACATCATCATCTCTAACACCACCCTTCAAAATTAAGCTAGCTAGGCTTAACCCTTTATAAAAGAATATCATGCCTTCTCTTTACAAAAGAATAACCAATTGTCTTCCCTTTATAAAAACTATAAGGCAGCACATGCATTTCTAGCTAATTTCCCATTTACAAAATGAAAAGCATCATATATGGCAACATTTGATCTAAGTTATAAAATATCCACAAAAATGGCACATCCAGCCATCAACACGTAAACCAAATTAAGCCTACACATACTTGAAGTTAACAAATTCTCCCTACTCTACTCGAACCTCATCAATCTGATCTTGTGTGTAGCTACAATGCTTTTTCCTTGATCTGCTCCACTGAAAGACAAAGGAAATTTATTTTCAGCAGCCAATAGAACAGCAATCATGCATCAGCTAGCCCAACTTTCAGCTGCTTACAATGATTTATGATTTATAAGCCTCTACAAAAAAGCTGCTTATAATGTCAATTTTTTGTACGTTCAATACTCTAAGAAAGACAACAGTCTGAAACAAAGAAAAGACAAGAAAGAGAAGAGAGTCAAAGTAAAATGACTAACAATGTAAGCATCCATGGAAAATCAAGAAATTTGGGGGGCAAATACTGTTGTGCTCGCATAAAAAAAAAAAAAAACAAAGTATAGGATAACAGACCAAAACAACATCCCACCAATCACAAAATTTTACCATTCTCTCTCCAAGGTAAATGAGTAGAGTAGAAAATGGCTTAGTTAGTCCAATCTTATCCAACTGTCTCAATGTTCTAGCTTAAACCATTTTATATAGGGGACTGTCAGAGCTTCATCAAGTTTTTAAAACTAATTTGGAAGCACAAAAATAAATATTAAGCAAGGATCTACTCTGGCTCAAGAACAATGAAAATTGGATACATTTTATTATACATGACTTTGATTAACATGCTGCATTAGGTACCAAAAAAAGAGTGAGAAAGATGCTTAAGAGCATTGAGAGCATCAAATAAAAGTACCTCCCACGGCTTGCCAGTCTCAATTAATGCTTCTTTAAGAGTAGCCTCAGCTTTCTCCCATGTGGCCAAGTCTCCCTAGCTCGTGGTTTCTGACATCTACAACATAAATACCAGTATTAATATTGTACAATGCAATAGATATGAATTACCCATACTTCCTACACGTAAACAAGTACTCAGAAGCATAACTCACAGCATTATGTAGTATTAAAACAAATATTTGTATGCCACACCCAATGAGTTCCAACGAAAAATAAGCAACTATCAATGACATGTGATGATCAACTAAAATTAAAATCCAAATAGAGACAGCAGGGAGATCTTTCAATATTGAAAAAAAAGAGGCACCAAATATCATGGTAACGAAAAAGAAGCTAAATTTACAACAAGACGGATGAGATATTTTCTTGAGCGTAAATGTTGTATTCAAATGTGAAATAAAAAATATATATCTAATTCAAACTTTCATATGGGCCTATAACTTGTGGGGAAGAACATCTACACTTTTCTACAAAACAAATAATAATACTATGGTGGCTAGTTGATCCTAGGAAAAATAAACTTTATTCAATTTTCTACAAACAAAAAAAATGGTAGTTCAATGCTTCAAGCATAGGGATCAAGAACCTTACTGTTATAGCTTTAGATTATAAGTAAAGCCAAATATATTATAGGCATACCCGATAAACTCTAAGACACCCCTCACTTCATCTTTTACCTGAAAAAGAAAAATAGCTATAAAGAACTAATTGATAAAATAGGATTGGAGCCTTATAAGACAAAGGTAACCATAATGCGTATCCAAATGTAGGAGACATAAAGATACTTAAATCATATTTACATTTAAAAGTAAAGCAATAAAATTTAAGTTTAATCCTGAACTTGAGCGATTTATATTGGCCACATGAGGTTTTATAACTTACTAAACTATCTGCAGAGCAAAACTTTCTAGTGTGCGGTTGTAGTACTAACATAAATTCAACTAACCATTTTATTAGTGATTACTTGCTGCCATCCAAGAGGGGTAAGGGGTCGAAAATTTTAAAAGACATGTAATATTTAGGTTTTGTGGGATAAAAATGTTTTAAGGGGTTGTGATGAAATATCAAAAATTATCATTATTTTTCTCTCACAGACATTATCCCCCTTAAAATCTTCAAAAATTCTTCTATTTCTCTCACACCATATTACCCACACCACTGCCAACACACCACATGACCAAATAACCTTTGCCTTCCTTCCCATCCTCCCAAAAACCACCTCTTTTTCACGAAACAACAAATAAACTGACTGTGCATTATCCCAGCTAATAGCAGCAACTCCAAACAAATGACCCTATAAACCCACAGCAAAAGGACGTACAGAAATAGATGGTTCCCCAATAAAGCTTCTTTTCTACACAGATGGATTTAATGTACATGAAACAATCAAACTTTCATCATTTTTGTCAATATCAACAGCTCAATGCCACCTAATGTAGTTGGATTAATTAATAGCCAAGATTTATATTGCTCTTAAGAAAAACCCAAACCACTCATAAAATTTGATGAACATGCAACTATTAAAACCATTAAACCATTCAGTTCAATTCATGATCTATTATCATTTGATGAACAACTTGGAATTTATACGACAATAAGGTAACATTGATTACAAAACCTAGAAAGCATATTGGAATTTATAAACAGGAAAATAAGGAAAAGAAAGTGAGAATAATGGTGTGATTCTACCTTCTCTAAGTGCAGCCCAAGGTTCCAAAACTTGATTAACAACGACAACGAACAAACAAAACCAAATATAAAAAGAGAAAAAAAAAAGGGCAAATGAGAGAGAAATTAAAACCAAATCCCCCCAAAATACAAAACCCTAATTAATCCAAAACAAAAATCAGATTACACTAAACTCACCTGCTTGCGGTCATACTCCTTGGTGAAGAACTCGGTTCACATCGCTCTTGGGAATGAAGTCATTGGAGTCGATGGCGAGAGCGCCAGCGGTGTCACGGACCTGGAAGACGTTCTTGAGCTTGTTATAGGTCTAGTAAATGTTGGCCTTGATGAAACGGGCATCGTTGTCGGGCCCCACCAGACGACGGTGAAGAGGGTTGTGCAAATCTTGCACTTTTGGTCATACTCAGCGTGCGTCAAGTGGACGTAAGGGCTGTCGCCGAGGCACAACTCGCAGATCGAGAAGTCCGAGCGTTCCCAACCGTTCTTCTCCACATCTCTAATCAACCTGTGCGCCATTGTAGAGGGGGGGAGAGAGAGAGTGTGACCTAGAAAATAAATTGTTGAGTGAGTGTTAGGTGTGTGAGTCTGGGTCTAAGATCCAGGGGTGTGTGAATGACTTGTGTTTGGGTGTAGGAGATGTTTTAAGTTAGACTGAAGTAACGGTTTTTTTTTTTTTTTCTTAGGAATAAGTTTGTAATCAGTTTTGGCGTTTAGATATCCGTTTTAATGAATAGTTAGTTAAAAAACTTAAATTAGAAAACTTAAGATATCATATTAAAATACCTAATGATATCTAAAATAATATATATATCAGATTTAAAAAAATTTAAGTAACTATATCAGTTATATTTAAAACTGACATATATGAAGCGATATATATTAACATTTTTGTAGTAGTGGTTCTTGGTTGGTAAGAAAGAATAGGGATGCACTTTCTCATGTCTCAATTAGTGTTCAAGTCCTAAAGAATCACTTTATGTGCTAAGAATGCACGAATATGTCATTTTGGTGCACATTTGGTCCAATTTGGTTAAAGTTGCACCAAAACGTGCTCGGTTGACAGGAAACACATGGGGAACCACTTTCTCATGTTTGGATTAGCGTTCTAGCACAAATGAACTACTTTAGGCGTTAAGAATGCACGAATACATCATTTCAGTGCACATTGAGTCAAATTCGGCTAACGTTGCAACAAAATATGCTCGGTTGGCAAGAAAGATGTTGTATGTTTAGAACAAAAATAATGTAATAAGAATGGTGATCTAATTAGCTCGCAAGTGCACGAGTCCCAAAGTAGCAAGACATGCAAGCACGAGGTCGATCCCTTAGAGAAGAGTATTGATGCAAGAACCACTACTCTACTACATTCAATAACATCACACACTACTCACACACATGATCAGGGGGGTTGGATTGATTTTAAAGACTTCAAACAAACTAAAATGTTGTAAAATAATAACGAGAATCAAGAGAATGAAACACTAGGGTTCAAAATCCACCACTAGTTAACTGCCTTCCTTCCTATGAATTATATTCCTTTAATAACATACATGTTCATGAAGTTTGCCTACCAAAAGCTTTGGCTATTTCCTTTTTGCGTTATACCCTCCTTATGCATATACTAGGAGTCTCTTAAACCTGCTCTAGCAAGTTAACTTGCATGTTCCTAGACAAACTATAGGCCAATCACCCATGCAAGAGTCATTAGGATTTGTGAAGATGACAAACACATAGGCCATATAACCATCGCAATGTACACTATGCAATCTATGATCCATTCACCCAAAGATATTTTCTTAGGATATCTCCATATTGCATATTGAAATTATCATCCTTTTGAGCTTATTTAATTCCACAACATAAACTAAATGCATTTAACCTAAGATGATCAGTCAAAAGTGCCACACAAATAGGGTTAATCTAAACAGAGATCCACAATTGAAAAACATACATGTATTAATATTCAACAATTCATAGGAAATTAGGTAGCATAACTAGGGCTTCATCCTAGCCCTAGCTTTGAGTTTAGCTAGACATAATTGATATAAGCATAATTAAAAGCATAAGTTAAAACTAAATAAATAGAGCAAGAAGAGGAAAGCAAGCTGTGGGCAGCAACGTGCAGGCGGCGGCACAAGGTAGCAGGCGGCAGTAAGGTAACAAGGCGGCAAGTGACGCAAGGCTTGGCTCTCCTTCCCTTGGTTGGCCAAAATCCCCTCTCTCTTTCTCTCTCTCTAATTCTAAATTCTTGTGAAATATAATGGATTCCTAATTCTAAAGCATAATGAGATTTATATAGGGAGGCTTTCCTTGGAGAAAGGAGAAAGGAAAAACACTTAAAACTAGGGTTCGGAGGCTTGAGGCTTGTGGCACCCATAGGGCCTTGACCCATAGCATATGTGGCTGCCCTAGGGTTTTTAATCCCTTGGGCTTGTGGCAACTTAAGCCTATTTCCCTCTTGCGCATGCTATTTGAAGCCCACATGTCTCTTGGCCCAACTATCTTCATATGAAGTGGCCCACTACTCCTTGGAAGCTTCTAGAACACTTGCCTTCATATTTCCTAATTCCCCTATGAAATGATTTCAACTAGGGTTTTGCTTTCCTAGTTCAACTAGGATTTACCAGTTTTCGTAGTTTGATTAGGAAGTGTCCAAGAATAGCTCTTTTGACTTCTTTTTCCTCATTTGCTCCAGAATACCTACAAAACGCTAAAACAAAACAAAAACACACAAAACGCCAAGTTCTAGCGTTCTAGGTTAAGGAGTTAGCATAAGAAAGTGTGCGAAAATGCACACTTAACACACCCCCAAACTTTGATTTTGCTAGTCCTAGAGTAAAGAAAATAAAAACAAAGACTCAAAGACTAACTCTAAAAACTCGACTTCCCAACACTTGAGTTCATGCAAGTGGCTAGTACTATCATCGTAACAAGGCATATATATCAATCATTCCTCGCACTCATATATCGTGTAACAAAGCGCACCTTACTTCTCATTGTCATGTATATGTTCCTGAACATGAATCCATGTGATAGAAAACAAATATAGCTCATCATGTACAAATTAGATTCAACTCCAATCCTCACCAGGCATACTCTTAACAATGAACACTCAGAGATTGGGTTGGGTTGTGCACTCAACAGATATGTGAGAGAAATTATATATGCAAAAAATTTAGCTCACAATTAATAATGCAAAAAGGCACTTTAAAAGTTAAAATAGCGATCTCATGGAATGGATGTCAGTTACTTGAAATCGAAACACTAGTCTTATGCTTCTCCCATATCTAATCTCCACCACCAGGTTACACCTTACCTTGGATCAAAGAGGACTTTATATGGGTTATAGTGAGGGCTTAGGTGAAGGTATGGTAAATAAAGGAAACACAAATGCTAGAACCCATGGAGTTTTGCCACATAGAATGATACACAGAGGCATACCTTTCACTTTGGCATTTCATAACTTGAACTTTTGACTTTTGCTCACTTTTGCAATGGCCTTTAGCTTCTTCTTTTGTTAGCTTGTTTCTTTTTCTTCCTACTTGGCTTTGATATCATCTTTTAAGCACTTCATCTTTTCTTTTGCACCAAGTTATACATATCGCTTATTTAACCACCTCTCAGCTCTTATGTGATACAACAGCATAGAATATAGGGTAACCTAGATAGGGGATGTGACTCCCCCAAATTTCGACTTTGCTAGTGGTGTCGGGTAACAAAGAAAAACTACTTGCGGCTCAAAGTGGCTAGCTAGCGGTACAAATAATGTGGTTGGCTTTTTGGCTAAAGGGGTAAAAAACATGGCCTAAGATCATTTCCAAGGCTCAATGCAATCTCTTCATACTTTGAATAGAATAAAGGAGAAGTTCTAACTAGATGATTCATGTGTGTATTTCAAATATATGACCTAGTGAATTGTCACGCCCCGACCCTCGGGCACGTGCCTAAACTGCTGAAAACTGACAACTGTTCCCTGTGGGCCCTGTTTCTAAAACTGTGAGCCATGAATATAAAATAATTTATTGAAATCACTGTAACTTTATAAAAGCACAACTGAAATTTTACTAAACAATTCACATAAAACCAAGTGTAAAACTTTTTACATGAAAATAAAACTGTAATATAAGTTTTCTGAAACTACTGCTGGTCCCACTGCCTCGTTTTCTCTTCACTGCCTCCTCAGCTTGCTCACCTGCAAAACCAAACCCTGCACCCAACCACAGGTGCACCGGGTTTACACACAAACCCGGTAAACTCACTAGAGCTCGTGTGAGTGAAATCTAAATGAAAACCCCAAATTAATAATTCAATAAATATGATCAATCACAAACCATAAATCTTAATCCTTAACCTAATCATCAATTCTCTACCCAAACCAAATCACTGTCCCAAATCTGTACTACCTCAATTAATCCTTCCACTATCCTCAAATAACCTTTAGAACACACTAAATCCTCAACTAAAACCATTGATACTCCGAAATCTTTTACTTACCCTTAAATCTCAAATAACCTTTGTTACTCAAACCCCGGTAATCAATTCTCGCCTAAACCTTTAAATTCCAAGTTTCCCAACATTGCACTGTCACCCCTTGAGATTCCCCTAGTTTTAAAACATTTTATAAATCCACTGAAAACTCTTTGTAGAAACCCGCGTTTGAAATCCAATTTGCAAACTCTTTTAGAAAACAATAAAGCTGATCAAAGTCCCAATTTATAAAACAAGAACTAAAAACTCTGATAAATCAATAAAACTGGTCAAGTTCTTAAAATATCAATTAAGAACTGAAATCTATAATTCTCAAGAACAACTGTAAGCTAACAATATAAATAAAACCATCATCTAAGTACCCTGGAAAACTGGCCATACACTCGTACGGAATGCTGCATCGTACGAGCAGGGCGAATCTAACTGGCCATACACCTGCACGGAATTCTGCATCGCACAGGCAGGGCAAAGCTAACTGGCCATACACCTGTACGGAATTCTGCATCGTACAGGCAGGGCAAATAACTGGTCATACGTGCACGCAGAGCTGCCCCCAAAGGGCGAGGCACCGCAACACACGGCCCAAAGCCTATGTGTGTGCCACGATGGGTTCCAAAGACCTTACTGAACTTATCTGTAGCTGGGTACTCATATGGCAATTTAAATCCACTTTTAAGTTCTTCAAACCACAACTAATAAAATCCTTTCTTAAAGAACCAAAGTTTCCAAAAACTGGCAAATAAGATCAAATCTTTATCTTTAACCAAGAATAAACTGAGTGCTTAAAATCAGTTTCCCAAAACCGAAATCCACACCAAATCACCTTAACAAACAATAATCTGAAAATCCTGGGAATCCCAATCCTAACCGAAAGTCTCCAACTGGAATTCACAAACCCTCATCACAATCACTGATCCTTACTTAGTCCTCACTAAAGTTCCAAACATTACTTAATTCTGTAACCTCAAATAATCCTTAAATTATCGGTGTTCTAATCCTAATTCTGTAACCCCCCTTAACTAGTAACTCGCAACCACAACAAACTAACAAGCACACAAGCAACCAAATAACCAACTAAACTGAGAATTAAAGGGTCCTAGGTTCACTCACAGTGTCCACGCGAAAAGACCGAACAGCCCTTCGTGTCCTTTGTGGCTCCTTTGCTCGGATTCTAAAATCCGGCAGCATAACGGCATCGGGAATACAATTTCCCAAGCCGAGCGTACCTGCTAAGACCAGACAACCAAGAAACCAACCAGAATTCACAACAGATTCACAATCAATCCACTAACCAAGCCAAAAATCACGAAAACGGGCGGGAACCACCATGCACGGTGGCTACCCGACCCTCGGAAACCACGCGGAAGGTTCGAGAACTCATCCACAAGCTCGGGTGGTTGGCCCGAGGCCGAAAACCAAGAAAACAGTCGCTGGAACCGTCACACGCGGCGAAACCCACAGCGGTCAACGGGTAGTCAACGACGGTCAACTGTCAAAAACAAAGATCGTGTTTAGCTAAAACAAACTACATGGGCACGTAGAGGAGATCGAGGGGATCAAAACTCGAACCTGGGTCGACGGCCAAAAGTGGCCGGAAACTGACGAAAACTGGCCGGAAAGCCGGCGGCACACCCACACTTGATCCGCCGTCCACGGCGGTACCACGGGTCAATCGAACCCACCAACACGCTGGGCTTGACGAGAGGAAGAGATCTGGGCGGTCACTGAGCCTCGTCGTCGCCGGAAACGGCGAGATCGCCGCCATGACGCCGACTGTGCATGCGCGAATTCTCGAGTTCTGGGCTGTTGCACAGGAAGCCGCCACCGCCGGAAGAAAGAGGGGAGAGAGCCGAGCACGGCGAGCCAAAAAATCAGGCCGGCCCGCCGCCGGACGCGCCCCCACGCGCCGGCGAAAGGCGCGGTTGGGAGGGAGACTCGCGAGGAAGAGGGAATTTTCGGGAGAGAGGAGAGAAAATCTGTCATTTCTGGGGTTCTGTGCCCCCTTTTAAAAATCCCACTTTTCAAAATTACAACCTTGCCCCTCTCTTCACACGTCCGTAACTTTCAAACCGTAGCTCCGTTTGACGCGTGCTACGTGTCTACGAACTCGTGAGGACGAGACCTTTCTAATGAACCTAAAGTCAACGCGAAAACCTTGCCCGAACAAAAAGTCAACTTTTGCCCCCTTTTAAAAGTCAAACTTTAAAATTTGAAAAACGTCCAAAACGCTTTACTTTCCAAATAAAATCCTGAAAACTTTTAAAAACTTTTCAAAACCACTTTGGAAAGTGCGGGGTGTTACATGAATGAACAATGAGATCATGCAACGATATAAACAATAAGATGCAGAACGATAGACTACACTCAAGAATTAAAGAACAAGGCTCAAAGCTCACATGGTCAATAAAAGTCTACTTTAAAATGCACATGACACACTATACATGACAATCTCAACACACGTTCATAAAAAGCAAAGTGCACATCACAAGGAGTTATAACATGCCTATGAAGCATTATAAGAATGACAAGAACATATATCAAATAAGCATTGCTAGGGATGCTATTACAAACTAAAAGCACTCACACAAGAATGTTGGGAATCTAAAACCACATGTCGCAAACAAAACCTGGAGTCTCATTCCTTATTACGGATAGGATCAGCCCCCAGGGACTTGTATTTTGGTAAGTTACCCATAAGCACAACCCTATTGCAAATAGGATTGGCATCCAAGAGTTTAGACACAACAAAAACAGAAAGTAGAAAAGAAAAATTTTGACAGAAAAATTTGAAAATACTCGCTCCCCCCCCCCCAACCAACTTAAATGAAACATTGTCCTCAATGTTTAAAGAACTGTACCTGCAATGCTCAAATAAACAAGGGAAATGCAATGAAAAGAAACAAATAACTAACTACGGCAATTGTGACGTACTTTCTTGCCGTGCGACCATATTTGTCCTCCAGACCTTGGGTTGCCTCCCAATCAGCACTAAGTTTTATGTCTTCAGCTAAACAAGTTTAGCTACTAGAATTCGAAGTTCTCCTCCTTCAAATCAATCTTTGATTCAAAATGCCACTTGAGACGATGACCATTGACTGTGAACGGAGCTCCTTGATGAGTGTTCTTGATTTCCACTGCGCCATAAGGGAATACCTTCACCACCTCGAATGGTCCAGTCCACCTTGAGCACAACTTGCCCGGAAAGATCCGCAAGTGGGAGTCATAGAGAAGAACCTTCATCCCCACTGTGAACTCTTTAGGTAACAACTTCTTGTCATGATATCACTTGATCCGTTCCTTATATATCTTGGCATTCTCATACGCAAAATGACGAATCTCTTCTAATTCACCCAGCTGCAACTTCCTTCGGTTCCCTGCCGATTGCATGTCAAAGTTGAAATTCTTAATTGCCCAAAATGCTTTATGCTCGAGCTCCACAGGTAAGTGACAGGCTTTCCCATAAATCAGTCTGTATGACAACATCCCAATTGGCGTCTTGTACGCTGTGTGGTAAGCCCATAAAATGTCATTTAACTTAGTGGACCAGTCCTTGTGATCCAGATTGACCGTTCTCTCCAGAATAAACTTGATCTCACGATTAGAGATTTCCACTTGCCCATTGGTCTGTGGATGGTATGGGGTTGCCACCTTGTGGTTCACACGATACTTCGTCATGAGTTGACTGAACAACTTATTGCAGAAATGAATTCCTCCATCATTGATTATACATCTTGGTGTGCCAAATCATGCAAAGATATTACTCTTGATGAAACCAAGAACAACCCTTGCATCATTTATTCTTGTGGTGATGGCTTCTACCCATTCAGATACATAATCCACCCCAACTAGGATGTATTCAAAACCAAATTAAGGCGAGAATGGTCCTATGAAGTCGATTCCCCAGACATCGAAGATTTCTACCTTAAGCATGTAGTTCAATGGCATCTGATTCTGTGAACCAATGTTTCCCATTCTTTGACACTTGTCACATGCTTTATAGAACTGCTGACAATCGTGAAAAATCGAAGGCCAGAAAAAACCTGATTGAAAGATCTTGTATGCATTCTTTGCGGCTCCTCCATGTCCCCCACACTCAGTTCCATGACACATTTCTGCTCACTCTCAGGTATGCATCGACGCATGAGTTGATCAACCCCAAACTTGAACAGATATGGGTCATCCCATACATACTGCGTATCATCATGCAGGAACTTCTTCCTTTGTCCTATCGTTAGACCATCAGGCATCACTCCACACGCTAAGTGATTTGCTATGTCCGCTACCATGGCAGTGAATCGTCGATACTCAATAATTGTTCATTAGAAATGACTCCCTCAAGGGCAGTGTGTCCTCCTCAACTTACGCCACATAGACTAGTCTACTCAAATGATCAGCTACTACGTTCTCACATCCTTTCTTGTCCTTGATCTCAATATCAAATTCTTGAAGAAGTAGGGTCCATCTTATCAATCTCGGCTTAGCATCTTGTTTGTTCAGCAGGTATATGAGAGCTGCATGGTCAATATAAATAGTGATCTTCGATCTTATTAGGTAACTTCGAAACTTTTCCAAAGTAAAGATCACTACGAGCATCTCCTTCTCGGTTATAGAGTAGTTCAGCTAAGCATCATTGAGTGTTCTGCTTGCATTGTAGATCACATACGGTTGCTTATTCTCTCTTTGCCCTAGCACAGCTCCAATAGCATAATTGCTAGCATCGCACATTAGTTCAAAAGGCAGATCCTAGTCCGGTGGTCTGATAGGACTGATCCCGAATTCTACCCTGAAATTCGGAGTAATCCTACGGGAATCCAATATCAAGGAAGATCCTACCGAAAATTTGGCAGAACCTCCCTTGAAATTGGACTAAACCTTTCTAAAAAGACCTGCAAAAGCACTTCTAAACACTTAGCACCTCTACCACAAACAAAGGGGTCTCTGACCCAGGGTTCAAAACCATTCAATTAAGTATTTAACTAGATTATAAGAGCGGTACTACAAGTTTAAATAAGGAAATAAAATTTACAAGAATAGCTACGCGCCTACAAATACACGAGCTAACTAGATTGCCTCGACGTCTTTGGCCTGACCGTTCCACAACTATAACCTAGGGGGAAAATTTAAAACAACCATAGAGGGAAAACTAGTGAGAAGACTCAGTGAGTGGACGAAGATAACAAGTGTTTAAACTTAACTTAAAAAAATACATTTATTATGGCAAACTATAAAATTAACTGGGCACTAAGACCTCACGTCTCTCTTTAAAATCTCGCAGTTTTAAATCACTTTCATAAAATCCACTGAAAACTCTAAGTAAAAATCTGCATCTGAAATCCATTCTGAAAACTCTGATAAATTGATAAAACTGGTCAAGCTCCCAAAATATCAAATAAGAACTGAAATCTATATTCTCATGAATTATCTTTGTAAACTGATATAAAAAGAATGCTCTCACCCAATCCAATATCCAGCAATCCTGCCGTACATGCACAGGGCCCACAACCTACCGTACGCATGCAAGGCCAATAATCCTGCCGTATATGCGCAGGGCCGGAGTCTATCATACACATGCAGGGCCAACAAACTGCCATACGTGCACGCAGGGTCACCCCCAAAAGGCAAGGCATCCCGGCACACGGCCCAAAGCCTACGTGTGTGCCATGATGGGTCCCAAAGACCTAGACAATCTAATAACCTGGAGAGATACTGAATAGGGTGGTTTGAAACCATAACTTCATAAATTCTTTCCCAAGATATAAAATACTTAACATTTCTCCAAAAACTACGACTAATAAATCCTTGGCACAAAAACCCACTAAAATCCAATATATTCTCAAACTCAAGCATGAAAATGTTTTAAAATTTCTTTATGTCTAGCCAAAGCATAGAACCCAAAGTAACTAACTCAATGTCCAGAATTCAAATCAACACTTATTTAAGAAATCTGGAAGCCAAACTCACGAACCAAATAATATTTCTAAATAATTAAATCAAAGCTCAAATAAAACTCACAATATAAATATAAATTAAATCAAAAAGTTTATAAATAGGTCCACTCACAGAGATAGCCTAGCTTTGGTCTTTGGCTGGATCGTCTTTGGACTCGGGAGTGTCACCAAGAATCTGGACCAATCGTGGCCAGAAATAGCCGGAATCGGCGGAGGAACTCACGGGGGAGCTGGGCTTCTCGAGCTCGAAGCTGTGCGTGGGAACAACGGCCGACGAGGGAGGTGGCTGGGGGAGGTCGTCGGCACCAGGGGAGTATGCCGGCGATGTTGGTCTGGCCGGAGGAGTGTTGGGTGGTCCGTGGGTAGCGCATGCAGAAGGAGATAGAGAGATCTGGAGAGAGAGGGCTGGGGGCGGCGGGAGAAGGGGTTGGAGTTGCTGGTCACCGGCAGTGGGTGTCGCTGGAGCTGGGTCAGCGTGATGGTGGCCGGGATAATAGGTTGGGTTGGTCATGCAGGGGAGGGGAGAAGGAGATGTCAGGCTGGAGGGGGCTGTTTGTGCTTGGGGAGAGGAGAGGAGAGAGAAATAAAGGGAAGGGGAGATTCCAGAATTTTCTAGAATTAAGACCCACTTCAACATAATTACAAGTTTGCCCCTCTCTTCTCACGTCCGTATTTCTCAAACCGTAGCTCCAAATGACGCATGCTAGGTGTCTACGAACTCGTGGAGTCGAGCTCTATACAACCATGTCAAAGTCAAGTCTAAGTTGCAAGTAGTTTAAAAAGTCAACTTTGCGTCTCTTGTCACGTTCATAACTTTCTACCCGTGGCTCTAAACAACCCATGCCGCGTGTCAATGAACTCATGAGCTCAAGACCTTCCTAACGGACCCAAGGTCAAAGCTAAAATCTTACTAGAACCAAAAGTCAACTTTGGGCACTATTGGAATTCACTTAGGAAGGTACGGGCCGTTACAATCTCCCCCCGTTAGAAAATTTCGTCCTCGAAATTTTACACACGTGGTGGTAATCTAGTTCTCAAGTTCCTTAATTTCTTCCTTTGTTCTTCTCAAACTATGGGCCACCATGGTTCCGCTGCACTACTCTAATTAAAAATCTCAACTTAATTATAATCAGATATTCTCCTCAAACTCCCCTTAGTGGTTCTTTCATAGAACACTATTTCTCCACTAAATTACGCCATCTAGTACGCTTCTACTGCAAATAAGATATTCTTACATAAGTCCATTACCTTAAATTCATTCCCTCAATCACTTAATCACTTTCATTCTCAATCACTTCCTCCATTCCATCCTGATTAGAATTTCCATTAGCCTTCCTTACTATTCCCTAATGGATATCAAACTTATCTCCCCAAAACTATTACTTAGGGTCTTCCTAAATTCTCTAATTAACCTCAAATCGTACTTAAGCTTCGCTATTAAAAACAACGCAAATGTACGTGAAACTTAACACTTAACAAAATACGAGTCTTCCACCCAAAATAAAACACGTACCCAAAATGACATTTGGAGAAACTGATGCTCGCTGCTAGGTCATGGTAAAGACTCTGCCTAGAGCTCTAGAACGTCCTCTTTGTTGTCTACCGCCTCTAACGGAGTGACTAGACTGAGCGCCACTGCTAGTTGTACTATCTCCACTCTGTGTCGCTCCATGGCTATGACTCTGAGCCCCAAAAGTTTGCTTCATACGTATAGCTGATCCAAAAGCTTCACTTTCTCCAAGGTACAACATCGGGAAATCCTTCCTGTAGTGCCCCATCTGACCACAGTGGAAGCATCCTTCCGTAGTACCTCTTAGGCAAGGCCCTTCATGACGTCTGTCGCAAGTCTCACAAACTGGGTACCTATGGGCACCAGCTCTAGTGGATCACTGTCCTTATGAAAAATCTGAGGTACTGACACTGCCAGAAATGGATTGATCTCTGAATTTGTGACTATGTCTTAGGCCTTGACCACCAATAACACCATGTTGGTAACCTTGGAATCCACCACTCCCTGAAGAACTAGAACTGAAACTGCCCTTTTTGGATAGTCCTTGACTAGGACTACCTACTATTGTGCTCTGATGATGACGTCGTCTCATCGCACCTCTGGTTCCTTTTGTATGAGACCTTTCAACTTTCATGGCGGCCTCTCTCAGGCTAGTATAACTGGTATGCATAGCAACTGCAACCATCATACGAATTTCTTCTCTTAACCCATCCTCAAATCTAGAGTACTTCTCCCTCTCATCCGCCACAAGATGCGGGCAAAATCTAGAAAGCTCTATAAATTTCCTCTCATACTTTGCCACTATCATGGATCCCTGTTTCAACCTCTGAAATTCTACCCTTTTCTCATCACAATAAACTCTATGATAATACTGCTCATAAAAAGCACTTCTAAACCTATCCCAAGTAATCTCATCAGCGGTCAGTTTTACTTTTTCTGATTCCCACCAAAAATAAGCATCACCGTCAAGTAAGAATGGAGCTAGGACGATCTTTTCTTCATCCGGACACCTCATGACCTCAAAAATTCTTTCTAGTCTCACAATCCAGTCATTAGCTACCCCAGGATTAGTTGTCCCTTTAAAGACTGTAGCCCCAAGTCTATGGGCTCGTTCAATACTATAATCCCCTTCTATAGGTCCATGTGTACGTACTACATTTGTCATCGCTTCAGCTAAACGATCCAAAGATTGGGCGAATCCTTGTGCAGTCTCGTCTGCACCTTCATTAACCCTATGGTGGTCCCCTGGCGGTCGGCCACGTCGAGGAGGCATAATTCCTATAAGAAAGCCAAGAATTTCTCAAAAACAAGGATGCAAACTTTGTGCAAAGCTAAAGGAGATCCTAAACCTATGCTCTGATACCAAATTGACAGGACCGACCCCGAATTCCACCCTAAAATTCGGAGTAATTCTGTGGGAATCCAATATCAAGGAAAATCCTACCAAAAATTTGGCAGAACCTCCCCTGAAATTGGACTAAACCTTTCTAAAAAAACCTGCAAAAGCACTTCTAAACACTCAGCACCTCTACCACAAACAAAGGGGTCTCCGACCCAGGGTTCAAAACCATTCAATTAAGTATTTAACTAGATTATCATAGCGGTACTACAAGTTTAAATAAGGAAATAAAATTTACAAGAATAGCTATGCGCCTACAAATACACGAGCTAACTAGATTGCCTCGACGTCTTTGGCCTGACCGTTCCACCGCTATAACCTGGGGGGAAAATTTTAAAACAACCATAAAGGGAAAACTAGTGAGTGGGCGAAGATAACAAGTGTTTAAACTTAACTTAAAAAAATTCATTTATTATGGCAAACTATAAAAATAACTAGGCACTAAGACCTCACATCTCTCTTTAAAATCCCCCACACTGAAAACTCTAAGTAAAAATCTGCATCTAAAATCCATTCTGAAAACTCTGATAAATTGATAAAACTGGTCAAGCTCCCAAAATATCAAATAAGAACTGAAATCTATATTCTCATGAATTATCTTTGTAAACTAATATAAAAAGAACGCTATCACCCAATCCAATATCCAGCAATCCTGCCATACATGCGCAGGGCCCACAACCTGCAGTACGCATGCAGGGCCAATAATACTGCCGTACATGCGCATGCAGGGCCAATAATCCTACTATACATGCGCAGGGCCGGAGTCTGTCATACACATGTAGGGCCAACAAATTGCCATACGTGCACGCATGGTCACCCCCAAAGGGCAAGGCATCCCGGCACACAGCCCAAAGCCTACGTGTGTGCCGTGATGGGTCCCAAAGACCTATACAATCTAATAACCTGGAGAGATACTGAATAGGGTGGTTTGAAACCATAACTTCATAAATTCTTTCCCAAGATATAAAATACTTAACATTTCTTCAAAAACCACGACTAATAAATCCTTGGCACAAAAGCCCACTGAAATCCAATATATTCTCAAACTCAAGCATGAAAATATTTTAAAATTTCTTTATGTCTAGCCAAAGATAAAATCCAAAGTAACTAACTCAATGTCCAAAATTCAAATCAACACTTATTTAAGAAATCCGGAAGCCAAACTCATGAACCAAATAATATTTCTAAATAATTAAATCAAAGCTCAAATAAAACTCACAATATAAATATAAATTAAATCAAAAAGTTTATAAACAGGTCCACTCACAGAGATAGCCTAGCTTTGGTCTCTGGCTGGATCGTCTCTTGACTGGGGAGTGTCACCAAGAACTTGGGCCAATCGTGGCCGGAAATAGCCGGAATCGGCAGAAGAACTCACGGTGGAGCTGGGCTTCTCGAGCTCGAAGCTGCACGTGGGAACTACAATCGCCGAGGGAGGTGGCTGGGGGAGGTCGTCGGCACCAGGGGAGTACGCTGGCGACGTTGGTCTAGCCGGAGGAGTGCTGGGTGGTCCGTGGATTGCGCACGCAGAAGGAGAAAGAAAGATCAGGAGAATGAAGAGAGAGGGCTAGGGGCAGCGGGAGAAGGGGCTAGAGTTGCTCGTTAGTGGCAGTGGGTGTGGCCGGAGCTGGGTCAGCGTGATGGTGGCCAAGATAATGGGTTGGGTTGGTCGCACAGGGGTGGGGAGAAGGAGATGTCGGGCTGGAGGGGGCTGTTTGCGCGTGGGGAGAGGAGAAGAGACAGAAATAATGGAGGGGGAGATTCCAGAATTTTCTAGAATTAAGTCCCAAGGTGCAATCGGAATTTGATTGTATCCACTGCAACCATCCAAAAAGCAATAATGGCTATGTCCGGCTAACCTTTCAAGCATTTGGTCGATGAACAGTAAAGCGGAGTGGTCTTTCCTCATTGTAGTGTTCAGCTTCCGATAGTCAATACACACACGCCACCCAGTCTGTGTTCATTGTGGAATCAACTCATTATCATCATTCTTTACTACTGTGATCCCATTCTTTTTAGGCACGACTTGAACAGGGTTGACCCATTGTGAGTCACTTATCAGGTAGATGATTCCAACATCCAACAACTTGAGTACCTCTCTACACACAACTTCCTTCAAAGTGGGGTTCAACCTTCTCTGTGCATCACGCGTTGGTTTACAATCCTCCTCTAGTAGTATACGGTGCATACACATTGATGTAGAAATTCCTTTACTGTCTGCTATTGACCATCCCAGAGCCAATCGGTTGGCTTGCAACACTCTCATAAGTCTTCTTTCTTCTTCTTCACTTAGATTGGAGGCTATAATAACTGGTAGCGTTTTGTTCTCTCCCAAAAATGTGTACTTCAAATGTTCTGGAAGAGGCTTCAACTCCAATGTAGGCGGTTGCAAGATAGACGAAATTAATTTGGAATCTGGATATGCTAATATTTCAAATCTGTCAGCCCATATCCTTTTGTACATTGTTTCCCTTCCATCACCAGTTTCTTGTTCCAACATCATTACCTCCAGAACAGTGTCCTCCATTTGATCGACTGGATTATCCTCCAACACTTCTTGTACCAAAGGGTCGATCATGTCAACCCTCAAGCAATCATTTTCCTCTTGAGGATATCGCATTGCACCAAACACATCAAACTCAATTGTCTCCCCGAAAACTTTCATAGTAAGTCTCCCAGTACTCACATCAATCTTAGTGTTTGCAGTTGACATGAACGGTCTTCCCAAAATGATTGGCAACTCCTTTCCTTTTGATGGAACATCTTCCATTTCTAAAATAATAAAATCAGTCAGCATAATCAAATCAACAATCTTAATGTGTACATCCTCAACGACACCCTCAGGAACCTTTACTGAACAATCAGTGAGCTGCAATGTCACACTGGTGGGCTTCAGTTCTCTTAGACCCAATTGTTTGAAAACTGAGTATGGAGTTAGATTAATGCTCGCTCCCAAATCTAGTAATGCCTTCTCAATCTTGTAATTACCTATAGGCACGGAATTGTGAAGCTACAAGGATCTTTCAACTTAAGTGGTAACTTCTTAAGTAAAACAGCACTTACTTCCTCACTTAGAGCCACTTGTTCATGGTCTTTGAACTTCCTTTTGTGAGTACACAATTCCTTCAAAAATTTGGCATACTTCGAAATCTGATTAACAGCATCAAACAAGGGAATGTTGATTTCTACTTTCTTAAACACGTCCAAGATTTCTTTAGCTTGCTCATCCTTTGCTTGCTTTCGTTTGCGTTGTGGAAAAGGTAGAGGCGTTTTCAATAATGGTGAGATGTCTACGGCTTTCTTACGAGCTTGTGCCATCTCTTTCCTTTCTCTCTTCTTCTTCCTTCTCTTTTTGCCTCAATCTTGTTTCCTTGTACTTTCTGACTTGTTCGAGATCCAAAATCTCAACTACATCATCATCGTCTGCATCCTTTACAGTTTGTGCATCGCCCACTCTATTATCAATCATTCTTCCACTCCTTAATGTAGTAACTGCTTCGACCTTCCCTTGAGTTGGTACCCTTTTTATCACTTTGTCCAAGGTCTCAATCACTTGTTCTAATTGAGCTTCCAAATTTGATATAACTTTAGCTGTTACACTCAACTGCTCTTCAGTTTTGTACATGAATGACTCTGTGTTCTTAGACATTGACATACTAGTCTGAGCTAGTGTAGAGATCATCTCCTCCAAATTTTTCTTTCTTGGTTCAGTGGGAGTCATCACGGTCGGCCTTCCTTGGGTACTTCCCACTCGAGACACAACCATTTCCTTATTCAAGTATGCTATCTCTTGTGGCTGTTTCTGAAGCTAGTTTGCCTGTGAAGAAGACTATTTGATTTTACTTACCCATCAATTGCATCAACTACATGAGTTTGGCCATTTCAATCTACACAGCTGTTTTTTTTTTTTTTTTCAACTTTCTTCTTCCTACACCCCAATTGAGAATTCACAGCCAACGTGTTGAACAGTTGCCATGCTTCCTCAAAAGTCTTCTCTTTGAGCATCCCACCACAAATCATGTCAATCATTGTGCGTTCTTGCTCTTGCAGTCCTTCATAGAAATACTTTATTAGCATCCATGAAGCAAAACGGTGATGTGGGCATGAATTCAAAAGCTCTTGATATCTCTCCCAAATTTCGTCGAAGGTTTCCTCATCCATTTAGGTGAATCCCAAAATTTGCTTCCTTATGGTCATGGTTCTACTAGCTGGAAAGAACTTCTTGAGAAACAAAGATGCTAAGGTCTCCCATGATCAATTGAAGTTACCTGCAAGGAATACAACCAACTCTTAGCTTTTCCTTTAAGAGAAAACGGGAACATCCTTAACTTTCTTTGTTCAATGCTCAGGTCCTTCAGCTTGCCAATTTCACAGATTGCATGGAATTCCTTCAAATGCAAGTACGGATCCTCTCCATCATGGCCATGGTAAGTTGGTAGTAACTTGATCATTCCACTTTGAATTTCAAATTGTTCGGCCTCCACTTGAGGATAAGATATGCATGTAGGTTCCGCCAACACTGTAGGTGTTGAAAAATCATCCAAAGGTCTTTCAATTCGTGCACCTTGCGGCTACCCAAGTACTCCTTCGTCTTCAGGTCCGAATGGATACTCAGCTTCCACTATCGTCCTAATGGGCATCCTAGTAATCTTGGGTAAGCCTTTACTCCTATTTATCATCTTCTCTACCCCTTCCCGAGTAATAGATGTAACCAAAGAACTAGAACCTTCCCTTGTACCTTGAAAATAAGACGAAGTTAGAAAACAAACATGAAATTAAAGATAAAAATTTATATACACTGATTCAATCGAAAATATTTAGATTAGTAGTTAACACTAATAACACTTCCCCAGCAACGGCGCCAAAAACTTGTTGTCTGTTTTATTAGAGAAAAAATAATGTAATAAGAACGGTTCTCTAATTAGCTCGCAAGTGCACGAGTCGCGAAGTTGCAAGACATGCCAGCACGAGGTTGATCCCTCAGAGAAGAGTATTGATGCAAGAACTACTACTCTACTAAATTCAATTAAATCACACACTACTCACACAAAAGATCAGGGGGGTTGGATTGATTTTAAAGACTTCAAACAAACTAAAATGTTGTAAAATAATAACGAGAATCAGGAGAACAAAACACTAAGGTTCAGAATCCACCACTAGTTCACTACCTTCCTTCCTATGAATTATATTCCTTTAATGACATACATGTTGATGAAGTTTGCCTACCAAAAGATTTGGCAATTTCCTTTTGGAGTTATACTCTCCTTATGCATGTACTTGGAGTCTCTTAAACCTACCCTAGCAAGTTAACTTGCATGTTCCTAGACAAACTAGGTTAATCACCTATGCAAAAGTCATTAGAATCTGTGAAGATGACAAACACATCGACCATATATCCATCACAATGTACATTATGCAATCTATGATCCCTTCACCCAAATATATTTTCTTAGGATATGTCCATATTGCATATTGAAATTATCATCCTTTTGAGCTTATTTAATTCCACAACATAAACTAAATGCATTTAACCTAAGGTGATCAGTCAAAGGTGCCACACAAATAGGGTCAATCTAAACAGAGATCCACAATTCAAAAACATACATGTATTAATATTCAACAATTCATAGGAAATTAGGTAGCATAACTAGGGCTTCATCCTAGCCCTAGCTTTGAGTTTAGCTAGACATAATTGATATAAGCATAATTAAAAGCATCAATTAAAACTAAATAAATAGAGAAAGAAGAGGAAAACAATCCGTGGGCAACAAGGTGCAGGTGGTGGTGCAAGGCAGCAAGGCAGTAGCAGCAGCGGCGCAAGGCTTGGCTCTCTTTCCCTAGGCTAGCTGAAATCCCCTTTTTCTTTCTCTCTCTAATCCTAAGCTTTTATGAAAAATAATGGATTCCTAATTTTGAAGCATAATGAGGTTTATATATGGAGGCTTTCCTTGGACAAGGAGGAAAGGAAAAACACTTAAAACTAGGGTTTGTAGGCTAGAAGCTTGAGGCACCCGTAGGGCCTTGGCCCAAAGCATATGCAACTGCCCAAGGGTTTCAAATCCCTTGGGCATGTGGCAACTTAAGCCCATTTCCTTCTTGCGCATGCCATTTCATGCCCACATGTCTCTTGACCCAACTGTCTTCATATGAAGTGGCCCACTACTCCTTGGAAGCTTCTTGAACACTTGCCTTCATATTTCCTAATTCCCCTATGAAATGATTTCAACTAGAGTTTTACTTTCATAGTTACACTAGGATTTACCAATTTACCTAGTTTGATTAGGAAGTGTCCAAGAATAGCTCTTTTGGCTTTTTTTTTCCTCATTTGCTCTAGAATACCTAGAAAACACTAAAACAAACTAAAAACACACAAAATGCCAAGTTCTAGCATTGTAATAGGTTAAGGAGTTAGCATAAGAAAGTGTGCGACAATGCACTTTCTCATACTTAGATTCGCGTTCTAGCCACAAAGAAGCACATTTTGTGTTAGGACAGAACAAAAGTGTCTTTTCCGTGCATACTTAGTCTAACTTGGTTCAAATTGCACTAAAACGTGCCCGGTTGGCAAGAAAGAGACGAGGAAGCACGCTCTAATGTCTTGATTAGCGTGTTTGCCCTAAGGAACCACTTTAGGTGTTAAGAATGAACGAAGACGTCATTTCGGTACACACTCAGTACAATTTGGTGAAAGTTACACCGAAACGATATCGATTGGCGGGAAAGACATGGGGAAGTGGTTTTGCATGCTTGGATTAGCATTTTAGTCCTAAAGAAGCACATTTCGTGCTTAGAAGTAACGAAAACATCATTTCAGTACATACCCAGTCCAATTTCATGGAATTTCTAGCAAATCGTGCCCGGTTGGCAAGAAAGATATGGGAAGCACTTTCTCATACTTGGATTAGCGTTCTACCCTTCATGAAGCACATTATTTCTGTTAAGAACACACAAAAACATCATTTCGATGCATACTTAATCTAATTTCAGTTCAATTGCACCAAAACGTGCCCAGTTGGCAAAAAAGACATGAGGAAGCACCTTCTCTTGTTTGGATTAGCGTTCTAGCTCAAATCAACCACTTTAGGTGAAAAGAATGCACAAATATGTTATTTCAGTGCACATTGAGTCAAATTCGGCTAACGTTGCAACAAAACATGCTCGGTTGGCAAGAAAGACAGAGGGATGCACTTTCTCATACTTGGATTAGCATTCTAACCTTAAAGAAGCATGTTTCGTGTTAGGCAAGAACAAAAATGTCTTTTTGCTGCATAATCAGTCTGACTTGGTCCTAATGGCACCAAAACGTGCCCAGTTGGCAAGAAAGAGACAAGGAAGCACTCTTTAATCTCTCGATTAGCGTGCTAGCCCTAGGGAACCACTTTAGGTGTTCAGAATGAACGAATACATCATTTCGGTGCACACTCAGTACAATTTGGTTAAAGTTGCACCAAAACATTATCGGTTGGCGGGAACGACATGGGGAAACAGTTTCTCATGCTTGGATTAGCATTCTAGTCCCAAATAAGCACATTTCGTGCTTAGAAGTAACGAAAACTTCATTTCGGTACATATCCAGTCCCACTTCATGGAATTTCCACCAAATTGTGCCTGGTTGGCAAGAAAGATACGGGGAAGCACTTTCTCATGCTTGGATTAGCGTTCTACCCTTCAAGAAGCACATTCTTTCTGCTAAGAACACACGAAAACATTATTTAGGTGCATACTTAATCTAATTTCAGTTCAATTGCACCAAAACGTGCCTGGTTGGCAAAAAAGACATGAGGAAGCACTTTATGTTGTTTGGATTAGCGTTCTAGCCCAAATGAACCACTTTAGGTGTTAAGGATACACGAATACATCATTTCAATGCACATTGAGTCAAATTCGGCTAATGTTGCAACAAAACGTGCTCTGTTGTCAAGAAAGACATAGGGATGCACTTTCTCTTACGTGGATTAGCGTTCGAGCCTTAAAGAAGCACGTTCTGTGTTAGGATAGAACAAAAATGTCTTTCCGGTGCATACTCAGTCTAACTTGGTCCGAATTGCACCAAAACGTACCCGGTTGGCAAGAAAGAGACGAGGAAGCACTCTTTAATGTCTTCATTAACGTGCTAGCCCTAAGGAACCACTTTAGGTGTTAAGAATGAACGAAGACGTCATTTCGGTGCACACTCAGTACAATTTGGTTAAAGTTACACCAAAAAGTTATCAGTTGGCGGGAAAGACATGGGGAAGCAGTCTCTCATGCTTGGATTAGCATTCTAGTCTTAAAAAGCACATTTCATGTTTAGAAGTAACGAAAACATCATTTCGGTGCATACTCATTCCAATTTCGTGCAATTTCTGCCAAATCGTGCCTAATTGGTAAGAAAGATATGGGAAAACACTTTCTAATGCTTGGATTAGCGTTTAACCCTTTAAGAAGCACATTCTTTCAGTTAAGAAAGCACTAAAACATCATTTCGATGCATACATAATCTAATTTTGGTTCAATTGAGCCAAAACATCTGGGTTAGCAATAAAGGCATGAGGAAGCACTTTCTCTTGTTTGGATTAGCGTTCTAACCCAAATGAATCACTTTAGGTGTTAAGAATGCATCGAATTTCATTTCGATGCACATTGTGTACAATTTAGTTAAAGTTGCACCAAAATGTGCTCGGTTGGCAAGAAGCGCATTATCATGCTTGGATTAACGTTTGAGCTTTCAAGAAGAACATTTCGTGTTAAGAAAGAACTAAAACGTCATTCTGGTGCATAGTTTGTCTACTTTTGTTAAAATTGCATCAAAATGCGCCCAATTGGTAAGAAAGACATAAGGAAGAACTTTCTAATGTATCGATTATCGTGCTAACCCTAAAGAACCACTTTGGGTCTTAAGAATGCACGAAAACGTCACTTCGGTGCACATTGAATCCAATTTGATTAAAGTTGAACCAAAACGTTCCAAGTTGGTAAGAAAGACATGGGGATGCATTTTCTCATGGCTCGAGTAGCGTTCAAGCCCTAAAGAACCACTTTAGGTGCTAAGAATATACAAATACGTCATTTCGGTGCACACTTGGTCCAATTTGGTTAAAGTTGCACCAAAACGTGCTTGGTTGACAAGAAACACATGGGGAACCACTTTCTTATGCTTGGATTAGTGTTCTAGCGCAAAGGAACTACTTTAGGGGTTAAGAATGTACAAATATATCATTTCAATGCACATTGAGTCAAATTCGGCTAACATTGCAACAAAATGTGCTCAGTTGGCAAGAAAGATATAAGGATACACTTTCTCATGCTTGGATTAGCATTCTAGTCTTAAAGAAGCACATTTCGTGTTAGGCAAGAACAAAAATGTCTTTTTGGTGCATAATGAGTCTGACTTGGTCCTAATGGCACCAAAACGTGCCTGGTTGGCAAGAAAGAGACGAGGAAGCACTCTCTAATGTCTCCATTAGCGTGCTAGCCCTAGAGAACCACTTTAGGTGTTCAGAATGAACGAAGACGTCATTTCGGTGCACACTCAGTACAATTTGGTTAAAGTTGCATCGAAACGTTATCGGTTGGCGGGAAAGACATGGGGAAGCAGTTTCTCATGCTTGGATTAGCATTCTAGTCCTAAAGAAGCACATTTCGTGCGTAGAAGTAACGAAAACATTATTTCGGTACATACCCAGTCCAATTTCATAGAATTTCCACCAAATCGTCCCCGGTTGGCAAAAAAGATATGGGGAAGCACTTTCTCATGCTTGGATTAGCGTTTTACCCTTCTAGAAGCACATTCTTTCTGTTAAGAACACACGAAAACATCATTTCAGTGCATACTTAATCTAATTTCAGTTCAATTGCACCAAATCGTGCCCGGTTGGCAAAAAAGACTTAAGGAAGCATTTTCTCTTGTTTGGATAGCGTTCTAGCCCAAATGAACCATTTTAGGTTTTAAGAATGCACGATTATGTCATTTTAGTGCACATTGAGTCAAATTCAGCCAACGTTGCAACAAAACGTTCTCGGTTGACAAGAAATACATAGGGATGCACATTCTCATACTTGGATTAGTGTTTGAGCCTTAAAGAAGAACGTTTTGTGTTAGGATAGAACAAAAATGTCTTTTCGGTGCATACTCAATCTAACTTGGTCCGAATTTCACCAAAACGTGCTCGGTTAGCAAGAAAGAGACGAGGAATCACTCTCTAATGTGTCGATTAGTGTGCTAGCCCTAGGGAACCATTTTAGGTCATTAGAATGAATGAAGACGTCATTTCGGTGCACACTTAGTACAATTTAGTTAAAGTTACACCAAAGAGTTATCGGTTGGCAAGAAAGGCATGGAGAAGCAGTCTTTCATGCTTGGATTAGCATTCTAGTCTGAAAGAAGCACATTTCCTGTTTTAAAGAAACGAAACCACCATTTCACTCAGTCCAATTTCGTGCAATTTCCACCAAATCATGCCCAATCGGCAAGAAAGATATGGGGAAGCACTTTGTAATCCTTGGATTCACGTTCTACCGATCAAGAAGCACATTCTTTTAGTTAAGAACGCACGAAAACATTATTTCGAGGCATACTCAATCTAATTTCGGTTCAATTGCACGAAAACAGTCCCGGTTGACAATAAAGATATGAGGAAGCACTTTCTCTTGTTTGGATTAGCGTTCTAACCTAAATGAACCACTTTCGGGGATAAGAATGCATGGATCGTCATTTCGGTACATATTGTGTAAAATTTGGTTAAAATTGCACCAAAACGTGCTTGGTTGGCAAGAAGCACGTTCTCATGCTAGGATTAACATTCTAGCCCTCAAGAAGAATATTTTGTATTAAAAAGGAACTAAAACGTCATTTTGGTGCATGCTCGGTCTACTTTCATCTAAATTGCTTCAAAACGTGCCCGGTTGGCACGAAAGACATGAGGAAGCACTTCCTCACGTCTCGATTAGCGTGCTAGCCCTAAAGAACCAATTTAGGTGTTACGAAAACATCATTTCGGTGCATACTCAGTCCAAATTCTTTCAAATTGCACCAAAACTTTTTTGGTTGGCAAGAAAGACATGAGAAAGCACTTTCTCATGTCTTGATATTAGCGTGATAACCATAAACAATCACTTTGGTACTTGAGAATGCACGAAAACGTCACTTCAGTGCACACTGAGTCCAATTTTATTAAAGTTGCATCAAAACGTTCCCGGTTGGCAAGAAAAACATAGGAATGCACTTTCTCATGTCTCGATTAGTGTTCAAGCCCTAACACTACTACAATAATGTAAATAGACATCGGTCAATAGACATAGACAACGGTTCTTGTTTTTTCCATTATCCTAATAGCAAATTTTTTTAAACCCCCTAATTACCAAAAAAATTTTCTAAGCCCCCACCTATTTAGAAACTCTCCCAAAACCCCCTAAAATTTATAATGCCTCTTTTGCCCTTCTGACATATTCTGACGCGCGCTGACACGGACTGATGCGCACTGACACGCTCTGACGCGCGTGCTGACACGGACTGACGCGCGCCCAGTGTAACTGTATTTTAATACAGTTACACTTCAATACAGTTACACTTTAATACAAAAAATTTCTCTAAGCCCCCAGCCATTTAGAAACTCTCCCAAAACCCCCTAAAATTTATAATGCCTCTTTTACCCTTCTGACAAGTTCTGACGCGCATTGACTCTCACTGACACACTCTGACACAGATTGACGCTCGCCCAGTGTAACTGTATTTTAATACAGTTACACTTCAATATAATTACACTCACTGAAACTGAAACTAAAATTTTAAAAAACAGTTACACTGAAACTAAATTTCAAAAATACAATCACACTAAAAAATAACTACAAATAAGTACACTATTATTTTTTAACAAGAAAAAAAACTTGCAGGCCCATATTAAAAAAAAAATTACACATTAACTTAAAAAAAAATTACAAATTCACTAAAAAACCAACTACACCATCACTAAACAAACAGTTACATTTATACTAAATAAACAGTTACACCTTAACTAAAACAGCTACACCTACACTAAATAAACAATTACACCCAGTTACACTGAATTCAGCTAGGCTCTCACGTCTGATCTCAAACTCTCACTCACTTCTTGAGGCTCAGAGCTTTAACTCCACTAGGAAGTCAAGTTCGATCGCCTCTTCCTCAGATGAATTTGCACGCAGATCAAGTCATCAAATCTTAACTTGAGCCAGAGAACCTGAATTGAATTAATTTAACAACATAAAGAACTCAGATACAATTTAGTAGTGCTTGCAATAATATTCCACTAGTCCATAACATAATTTTCCAAATAATCAGTTTAAGCTCGCTCAAAACCAAACCGAATTGGTTCTACTCTACAATTGCAACTCTTAGCTCAAAATCATCAACTTACCACAAGAAAATTAGATTAAATAACACAAAATAAAATGAAACATCTAACTAAAAATTTACAAAATATAAAAAAAGAGGCAGAAAACAGAGTAATGAAGGAAAAAACACCTACGCCCATCCAAATCGTCTAAATCAGAGACGAAAAAGCTGCTGCAAGTCCAGATCGGAGCCATATAGAAAATGGTGGTTGTGAAGAGAGGCATGCTTCGCCATCGATGGAGCCAGTGATGTCGCCATCGTTCGCTTCTTTTCGTTGGAGTTGGAGGTGGACTACAACTGCATGATGATGAGATGAGGTACGATGCTGGCCAGAAGAGCTCGCAGGGGAGAAAGCGTTCAGCTACGATCGGAGCCGGCGATGTCACCGTCGTTCCGCTTCTCGTTGTTCGATTTGAAGGTGGACTGCAGCTACATGATGATGAGATAAGGTGCAATATCGGCCAGAGGAGATCGTAGAGGAGAAAGAAAGAGCTAACCAGAGAAGGGAGAATGAGAAAGAGTTGTCGGACGATGGAGCAAGCGCCGGCGACTGCACTCGGGAAGGGGAACCAGATAAGAGAGAGAGAAAGGGAGAGAAAGGGAGAGAGGAAGAGAGAGACCTAATTTCAATTTTTAATAACCAGCTGTTAATTGGTAATAATGGGTATATTTGGAATATTGCAAAAAAAAGTGGGTCAAAGCTAGTTTGGTATAGTTGACTAAGGGGTTTTGGAAGATTTTAAGTTTAAAACAGGGGGTTTGGGAAGAGTTTAACATAAGCTGGGGGTTTAGGAATATTCTAGCTCTAATTTGGGGGTTTTGGCACATTTGCATTTATCCTAATTTACTACACAATGGTTTTGTAAAAGGGAAATTGCCTCAAATAACCCAAATAAATACCAAAAGGACTTTTTTACACCCTACAAAAATTTTCTAACTTTTCTAGCTTTTTGTCCCAAATCTGGACAAATATACCCCCACCCCACCCACTAACGTCCATCTCCACCTCTGTTAACTTCCACTCCACACCCGTTACCTCCTCTAACTTCAGTAACCTCGCACTATTCCAGTTAGCTTCTAAACCAAACTATAGCTTGTGTGAGAGCTTGCGAACAGTGTACGAACCAGAGGGCCGAGAAACCAGCGACGAGGAAGACCGACGTTGACATCAGAGCCGAGCGTTCCTGCCGTTCCCCGTCTCCCGTGCGCCAGAGGTCCATCGCCAGCTGAAGGCCGCCATACCCAAAAGTGGTTCTGCTGATTTTTGGCGGGAAGGTCAGTTTTTTGAACTTCATATATGTTGTTGTTGCATTTGAGTTCGAATTTTGGGTTGGAAGAGTGGATGTTTTGTGGAGAGTTCACTGGGACTCTCATTTGGGGTTTTTCTGTTTTGGGGTTTTTTCTGTTTTGGGGCTTTTCTTTTTTGTTTGAGAAGTTGGTGTTTAACTGATAGAAGCTGAAAAAAACAAGTTTGTTGCTTGGCATCATATTTGAAAATGGGATTAAACTTAGCAGGATATACAAATATGTTCTTTTCTTGTACAATTTATGGCAGTATGTACATATATGGCATTGTGTTGGTTTATCCACAGATTGGTATATAAATCAGTCCATTTTGGTAATGGATAATCTGGCTTATCTTGTAGGATATAGTACATGATTTCAAGGAAGATGCAAGCCAAAATAATTGAGTTGTTAGATAATTTTTCAAATAATCCAATGTTGTCATCTCCCCTAAATCCGTACCGTACTTTCTGTAGCACTGTTGTTGGCTTTTGGGACTGTCCTTGTTGTCTTACAGTCATTGACATGATTACATTTGAGGGCATGAGATGCACTTATGCTGTCGAGGATTAATGCGCTACCAAGTATTGGAATGCTGTCCACACATTGTCCGCACATTGTCCACACATTGTCAACACATTGTCAACACATTGTCAACACATTGTCTACACATTGTCCTTTTATTGTCCAGATATATTCCACCCATTGTCTACCTATTGTTTACACATTGTCTGCAAATAGTCAGAAAGTTTTTCAATTTTGTCCACAATTTGTTTACAGATTGGCTACACTATGTCTGCAAATTAATGTTTGTCCACACCTTTTCAGATGTTGGGTGGGTCGAAGTATGAATTGAAGTGCAAATGCCCTCCGCACTCTGCCAGGATCAATTGTCGGTCACTGCTGACTAAGGGCATCTGAACATTAAGGGACAAGTTCACAGCTGCAGAAATGGATAGATTTTGTGGTAGTTGTTTTGGCCACTTCCTTGTTGTTGAGGACCGGTTTACGTTCAGTGCACCACTTGTGCACCAGCTGCTGCTTCGGCAGGCGCACTGCGAAGATGACCACGGCGGTGGCATCGTCATGATGCTTTCGAACCGGCATGTTGTGCGGTTTGGGAAGAGAGAGTTTGCCCTTATAACGGGGCTTTCTTTTGGGCCGCAACCGGAAATAGACTTCAACAGTTACCCAACAGTCAAAGAGATGAACGAAGCCTGTCGTCTGAAGGCAACATATTTCCCCAACCGAAAGGCTGTGACAAGGAATGAGCTAGATGTAGTGTTTCATTCCTGCCAGGACAGCGAGGATAGATACAGGTTCGGGCTGCTGTATTTTTTAAACTTTGTCTTGGTGGGAAAACAAAAGAGCAACATCATCGACCTCCGTTTCCTAAAGCTTGTTGAGAACGTGGAAGATTTTTGTAATTTCCCTTGGGGTACAGTTTCCTATGGTTCGACGATGGAGGCATTTAGACTTCTAAATTTCCAATATCGGTATGAAAGGGCTGAGCGTGAAGGGAAAAAATCGATTGATTACGAACTGACTGGCTTCCCTTTAGCACTGTAGGTAACGAGTTAGTACATTTACTTGTTTTTGCTGCGTGGTCTGATTGTGATGTATTTTAAAATTGTCGAACATGCTCTGATACCACTGGTGTTTTATCTCCTAGGTCTGGGCTTATGAATGTCTTCCCAGCTTGTCCTCTGCCGGTGATGCTATTAGGGTTTCAAGTGACGCTCTTCCCCGCATTTTGCGGTGGCGGAACTCTGGTGGCATGTCCTTTAAGCAGCTGATGACCAGCGTGCTTATATTTGATGAGGTAAGCTATGACACACGTGCACCTCACAGCTTATGCTTTAATGTCAGAAAATGAAGCTAACTCGGTATTTTTTTGGTTTGCAACTATTTATTATTATACCTGCGGTTGGTTGATTTGTCGTACTTGGTAACTGTTTTGGTTTCAATCAATTAGTACATGTGTCTGTTTTCATTTAGGTTTTTAATCGATCTGATTTATGTTTTTTGGGAGTCATATGATCGAAAAATCTGCCTATTAAGATAAATTTAGAGACTACACTGCCTAATAGTAAAATAAATCTTTAATCAATGTGCAATTGGCTCTAATCTTACTTGGTAAGTTGCTTATATGGCACCCGAGGGTGGGTTAATCAATTTTTTGGCTCAGCGTTGCTGACCACTCAAAGAATCAGATTAATTGAATGAATGAGTTTGTTCCGTGTGAATGGAATCTATATTAATGAATCGGCCTACATAGTAATTAAGGCTATTTTGTTTTTGGAATATTGAATTATATAAATTTTGCTTATATAATGCAATATAGCAGATACAGTTTGTGTATATATACATAGTTTGATGGTGCAGTGACAAATGAAGTGTCGAAACTTTTGCTCTTATTCGACGACACATTGTCTGCACTCTGTCCACAGTTTGTCCTCGTCCACACACTTTATAAAAAAAATGGTAGCACCTCCCTTTTGATGGACTGATTGCTTGCATGTGTCTGTTTGAACATGCCGCAGTTTATCCAAAACACGTGAATATAATTTTTTCTATCTTAATTGCTGGGTTGCAACTTTCATATGCTTGATTGTCAGATAAGGAAGCTAATGCGGTGTTCTTTGGGTTTGCAGGAAGACTTGGACCTGCATGTGATTGAGCCCTCAGCACAGGAGAAGTCTGCCGCATATTGGGATCGGCGATGGAATGAGCCTGACCTTGAAAAGCAAAGGTTGAATGCTCAAAACAACGAAGCAGTAGGTGGAACAACGTCCGCTGCCAATACTTCGCACCCCATGGTCCCGAACCAGGCTTGAGACTCCACTCTTGTAAGCCTGCATTTCTATATATATAGTGAAATTACCCTGTGAATCTGAAATACAGGGGCTGAATATAGCTAGAGTGTTTTGTTACTGATTAGGCTATCATTTCAACTTTCCTGGATTAACCACTATGATTAACCCATTCAGGTTTCCATTTTAAAGCACTGAATTTGCAATTTATAATATGTCACACTGTGCTTGTTTACAAGCGGTGGACACGTGATGTAGAAAGAGTAGACAAATGGTGGACACATTATATGGCTTTCCTGGCTACTCCTGGCTTGTCCCTGATGTGTCTGCTGCCTGTACACTACTCGGCGTTGTCTATAGGTTTTGAAAAAGTTGATTGTTTATCATTTTAACTGACCTGACGGGTTAATTGCTTTCCTAGGTCGCACTGATGGAGGCATTTTCTGAGAGGTTTCAAAGAGACCTCAGGCAAGTGAGGAATGAAGTGATGGCCGAGGTGAAGGCTGAAATGCAAGAGGTGAAGGGTTTACTGGCTGAGGTGAAGCGCATGTTGGCGCCTCCAGCCAGGCCCCAGTCTGATGAACCTCGGATTCCCAGGGAGGCCCCACATGGGAATCCCACTACAGGTTGCCCAACTGACGAGCCAGTGCACACTTGCAATGAAGAAGATGACGGTCCGCTTGGTTCTAAAGACTTTGGACTCCACAACGTGGCAGGAGCAAACACCGTCCCCGGACCCTCCCTCCCCACAAAAGAAGTGAAGCGGGACAATGTCAAGCTTCCTATTGACGAGTCCATAGCCGATCCCATGGAGGAGGTTGCCACCATAGCAAAATCATATGTGGCAGCAGATGAGCCCTAAAAACTCCCGCTTATATGTTGCAACACTACTACAGCGGCTGTTCCCTTTGCAATTTGTGATGATAACTACGTTGATGTTTACCAACAAATCTGCCAGGTGGTTGGAAAGTGGAAAGACGATCCTGCAGGTACAGCATCCTCTGAGCACGACAAGGAGGAGGGTGGCCCAGCAGGCGATGATTCTATTGAAATCACTGGTTGCTCAAATGTTGCGTCGACATATTCGACAAGCATGGCCGTTGGGGGTCGCGGCCTCAGAACCAAGAAGCGAGCCAATAAATTGAAGTCGCCTTTATTGATACGTCCAAGAAGCGGAAGACTGGGCAAAAAGACGATCCTGCAGGTACAGCATCCTCTGAGCAGGACAAGGAGGAGGGTGGCCCAGCAGGCGATGATTGTATTGAAATCACTGGTTGCTCAAATGCTGCGTCGACATATTCGACAAGCATGGCCGTTGGGGGTCGCGGCCTCAGAACCAAGAAGCGAGCCAATAAATTGAAGTCGCCTTTTATTGATACGTCCAAGAAGCGGAAGACTGGGCATCAGCCAGTGAAGCCTAGTCCTCCTGGTCAATACGAGTCTTTGGGTATCATCAATGACTTCCTCACCTTCCTCCATTATTGGGATGCAAACCCCAGGTATCCATTTGCAACACCCCTTTTCCCTCTCATTTGAAAGATATGGTGCATATGCATATTTTATTCAGTGCTTGGTTCGTGTTATACTTGTTTCAGTGAGACGCTGCACGTTGGCAACGATCTGAATGTTGACCGGAAGTTCATGCATCACCTCCTCACTCCTGCATCGTGGATTGGCACAGACGTAAGCTAANGTGGATTGGCATAGACGTAAGCTAACGTTATTTATTTTTTTTAAATCTCATTGTACCTAACAAATTACATATAATTAAATTAAATTCTGATCCTAATATGCCTCACTGTTTGGAAATGTGGTGTAAATAATGTGTTGCAGCACATAGAAACAGCATTGTTACTACTACGGAGGCGGCAGTTGGATCACCCGGACGTTTTCAGTACGAGGTGGACGACCGTTGACTGTGTTTTCCTGGTAAGCGTCCGTACGTGTTGACTGTCAATATTTGAATATTATGTCTACAATGTCCTTGTCCGGATACGTAGTCGAGCATTTTTGAAGTTTAATAACAAATAATGGACAAATGATGGATAGCATGTGGACACAAAAGATGTGTTTTTCAACTTTTGATTTGTGGCTGTCCATCCCTGTCCACTTTTTGTCCAATTTAGTCCATCTTTTGTCCCCCTGTCCGGCAATTGTTGTCCACCCTATCTCTACCTGTTGGCCGTTTGTTGTCCACCTACATTCACAAGTTGTTTTAACAAGTTTGTGTCCACAGTTTGTCCGTTATTTGTTCACCATTTGTCTATCTTCCGCAAGTGTTTAAAAATCCGCAAGTGTTTAAAAATGAGATGTCTGCACTTCAGAAAATTTCATTATCTCCATATGTTAACTGGGGGCTGCATAGTGTGCATATTATTGTAAATTCTAGTGAGTTTAGGCAAACAAGGCAAACCATAGGCATCTTTGGTGTAAACCACGTTGCAAGCCCTCAGCTACTCTTGTAAATTATATCCATTCTGCTGCCGCGCAGAGGCAAGTCATTGTTGATCTTGTAATTTCTTGTTATACGCATGACATTATAGGTGCAAGTTGACGTTGCCTATTCGTTGTCTGCACGTTGGCTGTACATTTGCACTTGCATGCTTTTAGTCACTGCATGGCTTGGGTGAGTGAATTGTGTGCTTATGGTTAAATGTAGCTGCATAATATGTCGTTTCATAATCTTGCAGCACCTCGTGAATATGTCGTTCGCACCTTCCAAAGCCCAACGGACAAGGGCAGCAAAATCAAAATCTTCAGCAATTCCCATCGGCTTGCTCCGCCTTGTGGCTGGCTCGAACCCACCTTACGGTCAGCCATGGTTTGGGCTGGACAAGGTCTTCTGTCCACTAAATTTCTCAGGAAAACATTGGTGTGTTGTCGCCATTGACCTCCTGACTCATAGACTATATGTGTACGATTCGAATGTCGAGCTCCATGCAGATCGCAAAATAGAGAATGCATTGCGGCTTCTGTCTACATTGCTACCAGCCCTTCTTAGACTGGCTGGGTTCTATGCTCGCCATCCTGAATTAGTTTGTGATGGGGAGCCATGGCCCGTGGAACGCATGGCTGGTGTTCCTCAACAAATGAATGGGTGAGCGTGCCATTAATACATTGAATTATTATGTTTGTTTATTACCATTCATGTGTATTACTTCCTGTGGCTGGCCTCTGGTTTAACGTATGCATTTAAAAATTATTTTGGGCCTTCTCATTTCAGAGGCGACTGTGGGATCTTTACCATGAAGTTTATTGAGTTCTTATCTGTTGGCAAACCTCTTGATGGGTGTACACAGGAAAAGATTGGTTGGTTCCGGCTCAGCTTAGCTTTGGACATGTATGCTTGCATGGGTGACAATGTATAGACTGCTGTCGCTAGTGGATGATGACTGTCTCTTGTGCAAACTAGACTTTTGGTAGAATAGTGTACTGTACATGCACTTTCGCAAAACACTTTGTGATTATGACCATCTCAGCAGGGTCGTGTCGTCAACGTAATTGCGAGTGACGGCAGGCCGAAACCACCTTTTGTACATGCACACCATAGGTGATTGGGGTTTACCCGCATTCTTTTTAAATTGCACAGGAACGTTAGTTATAACAAAACTCATTAAGGAGCATATAGATATTGAGAAGTAGAGCGAATGTATCATTAAATTAAGAATACAGTGTTTCGCATTTTCAAGCACTCCTGAGTCCTCCTCTAGGTAGTCGAATCAATTCCCAAACCCTTGCATAGCGTTTTTGATTAAGTAAATAACTTTTAACTATAATTAGGACTAAAGACTAATCAAATGTAAGGGACAACCTTCCTGGGTGTCAAACAATCACGAACAATTTTTTAAAGTTTAAGGATGCAGACAAAAAGTGAACAAAGTCCAGACAATACGTGGACACCAAAAATAAAAACTGACTGAAATGAATTAATCCAGAGTGGTGAGCCCAACATGTACTTAGGTGGCACTACTAGAAGTTTCACAAGATCGAGTATGTTTAGGCATCTAGCTCAAGATTGAGATGGTTTCCTTTTTCAATTGAACTCTGCATTAATCTAACAGGTGTAGTGTAGAATGGAAGCCATGTTGCACTAATGTAAAGACTGGTTGGTAGCTAAGCGTGGTTAATCAATATATACTTTCATACTTTCATGCATCCCTAGTATTATTACATGTTATATTATTTGTTACATGATCAGAATGACGATAGACTGAGAGAGTGATATATAAGGCATGGCCAAGTGGTCTAGTAGGCTGAAATTGAAGAAGAAGAAGAAAAAGAAGATTGGTGGTCGACCGGGCAAGTTGTTTCGGTCGGTACAAGCCCAAAACCGACCCAGAGTAGATAACACTCGGGTTCCGTGGGTTGGTGGGTGGTGGTTGGCAGGTGGCGAAGGGAGGTGATTTTAGGGGTAGCTAGTGGTCAGTGGTCGACCAGTAATTGAGTTGGTCGGCTTCATACATGTTGATTTTAAGCTACCATCATCGTTTCCTTTTGTCTCTTAAATTTTTTATGTCAAGTGGAATATTCTTTTTTTATACCACAATAGAAGAAAATGTAAAATTATTTTTTCTGTGAGGCCAAAAGAGACAATTACTTTGACGTTTTAGCTAGAAATTAAGGTTATAAAATTGAACTGACAACACGTAATTAAAAAATTAGGGCTAAATACGTTTTTGGTGTTTTACTTCAAAATCAAAATTGGTTGTCGTGATTTTAAAATTCCAATTTTGATTCTGGAGTCTTAATTTAAAAATAAATTTGGTCCTCATAATTTTAAAATTCCAATTTTGGTTCTTAAATTTTCATCTGTTAGCAATTTTGGTCCTTGAAAATTTATACATATCACTTTGAACTTAATATATATATATATATATATATATATATACATACATATAGTTTTCAAATGACCATTAAATGACCAAAATTGTTAATGGACAAAAACTCAAGGATCAAAATTGGAATTTTGAAACAACGAGGATGTACATTTGTCTTTTAAGTAAAACACAGGGACAAAAAATGTATTTAACTCTAAAAATTATGTAAAAAAAAAAAGGAAAGTAATTTGAAAACCATTATTAAATTTGAGCACGTTGTAAAACTGACGGGGATTAAATATTGCATGCACACATAAAGTGGAGTTTAGATCTAGGATTAGGCATTCAAATCTTGTATTAAACATTAACATCTGTCACTCTGACATGAGTAACATGCATGAGCTACTCTATTAAATCCATGTAAAAGTCCGATGCGGGATTTCCGGGCCAACCTTGAGAAACCGAGTATTTTAGTACGTTCACATGCCAACTGTAATATGAATGGGTATTGATCTTGCAAAGTCTTTGCGAAGTCTTTTTTAATTATTGTTTAGCTATATCGTAAATAAACAAACAGAAACTAACGGGGGTGTAGTGTATATAGATTTATAAAGACTTAGATCTTGCAAAGTCTTTGCGAAGTCTTTTTTAATTGTTGTTTAGCTATATCGTAAATAAACAAACAGAAACTAAATATTTCTATAAATCAGAAGTTTGGCTACTCTGCCTGCAAATAGTGGAATTTCAAGCCCTGCAGCTTTTGAAGATTTCCCCAGTTCAATTGATCTGTGAGTAGTTATAGTTATAATTATTATTTTGTTTTTGTTTTCACTCACACATATATATACATGCTCGAAATAAAATTAATGAGTTTGGAAAAATTGACAGATCAACCTGGGATGGCAGCTGCTGTAGTGGTCCCTAGTGCAATTGTTCTTGAAGTTCTTAACCAAAATAACTATCATCAATGGAGTGTTCGGGTTAAAACCTACCTGATGGCGAAAGATCTTTGGGACGTTGTTGAAGCCATCAGTGAACCTCCTAAAGCTGAAGATGGGGAAGCTGAATTTAAGCTATGGAAAAAGAAAAATGGCAAGGCTTTGCATGCAATCCACATTTCTTGCGGGACTGAGCTGTTTTCTTTTATCGCTACTATTACCTCGGCCAAAATGGCCTGGGATACTTTGGAAAAGTTGTTCAAGGAAACACTTTTATTACCACAAAACACAGGTATATATAATTGGGTTAATTACAAACAAATCAATCAAAAATTTCACAATTACATTTTAATCAATGCAGTTTTTTATAATGAAACCAAAAATGAATTGAGTTTAGTAACTAAAGTGGGATATAATTTCAAAATCTATTGATCTTTATGGAAAAGTAAAATTTATATTGATTATTATGTAATATTGAAATGTTTTATTGATTTAAATGTAATTTTCTATATATAGTTTACATCCCTCTCTTTGTCAAAATAAAGAATTAATGAAAAACATAAGAAAGAAAGGTGCCCAATAAATGTAAAACGTACGTGGACCGACTTATTATGCTTAAAAAAAGGTGATTGAACCTTTTTTTAGATTAAATACTTTATATGAATTATATTTTCATGACGAACAATCCTTAAAGTAGATTAATTAATTATTACAATCGATATTTGAAATTAAGGCCTAAACTCTTATTGACCTTTAATTCCACTTAAATAAAGTGCGCTATTGGACCAAATGATACCTGGCAGATCAATTGGATCATTTTGCAGTAAGAAAACAAAAAATTGTAGACAGAATTTTTTTTTCCCGATCCCAGCAAATTAATTAAAAATTCAATGGTACATAACATTATTTGTAACATCAAGAATCCTATTTTCAGAGGACAGAGAGATATCTCCTCATATCTCAAGCGATGCGAAGGAGGAGAAGTCGGTGCAAACTGAAGACATGGAAATAAAAGCAACTAATGGTACGTATTAGATCTCTATCTAATTGAAGACTCCTTCTTGAACATTAACTAAACCTCTTTATTAAATTCACTCATATAGTAATCTTTACAATGTCATTAGGTGTGTCATTGGGTAGTTGATTGATGTTGGGATGGTTGTTAGTTGTTTATTTGTTTTTCCTGTATTGTTTGTTTCCCTTTGGGGTTTTAATAGAATGTTTCCAAGAGGCCAAAAAAAAAAAAAAGGATAAAAGTATAGAACTTAATTGGGTAATTTTATTAAATATACCACATTAATCACAACTGGGTTTAGGGTTGCACTGACCTTAAACTTTCATGGGTAATTTTATTAAATATACCACATTAATCACAAAATATCTTTTCTATACCACCTCAAATCATTTTTACAATTTTGTCTCTTTGACCCAAAAGTGCCCTTCACCCTCACATACCCATCTGCTACTTTCTCTCTTCCCTCCATTGTTGCCAGCTTGAAAGCTTGTTGGTTGACATAACTCTGCAACCCAATTTTTTTATGGAATTGTTCAATTAATCCTAAACCTGTTGAAAAGAAATTTTGCAACAAACAAACCCATCTGCAGGTCATGCCGTCCTCTCTCTCTCTCTGATTACATGAGGTTGTTTATGGCTTGGGTCCTTTTCAATTGGTACAAAACCAAATTGAGCCACCATTACATTGATATGGGATTTGGGTGATTTGGGATCTAGTTTTTGGATTTACTGTTGTGTGATTTGGGTTAGAGCACAAACCCAATAGGTGTACTTCTCTAGATTTGGACATAAATCTATTGTAGATCTGGCACATGCTACTACAGATAGTGCTACAGCGAGTTCATCGATTTTACTTTGCTTACATTTTTTGTCAACAAATGGTCAACAAGCTATAGTACACATGGCTGTAGCACCACATCACCATGTGCTATAGCCATGTGTGTAGCACCATGGCTTGTCGACCATGTGTCGACCATTTGTCAACAAAAAATGTAAACAAAGTAGAATCGATGAACTCGCTGCAGCATTATCTGCAGTAGCATATGTCGACCATTTGTTGACCATGTGTCGACCAGATCTGCAACAACAAAATTCAGCAAATCCATCAATGGAAAATCTTCATAACAACAAAACTCGTATTCATTTCTTTGTTTTTTTTCCTTTCCACAACTCTTTGTGATGTTTAGGCTTTTGGGTCATCTTTCTTACAGACATTTACGGCCAATTTAGAGAGAGAGGAAATTTGAGATTTGAAATTTGGCTTTGCATATTGGTTGAAGTCTAAACTCAATTCCCTCCATTGCTCCCAAATATCATCTTTCTCTTTCTTTTGTTTCTAGTTGATTGACTGGCTCTACATATTGGGTGGGAGAGATGAAATCTGAAATTTGAATAGAGAGAAACAAAGATCGAGAGAGAGAAGAAGAAAGAGGCAGAGAAATGAAATGAGAAGGGAAGGGTAATTTGGTCAGAATTTAGGCCAAAAAGCTAAAAAAGATTAACTTTGCTTGGGAAGGTTAAAAAAGTTTAACTTGTATTAATGAGGTATATTTAATAAAATTACCCAACTTAATTTGGAAGCTGATGCAATGGTGATATGCCATCTGGATGTACAAAACAATGGATTGGAACCAAAAGAAAAAAAGGCTAAGTTTTGGCAAAATACCAAATATCAAACTTGGTACCATATTTATATATGACACGAAAAATAGGCTGAATAGCAATAGGAGAATTTGCATCCCAACATTCTGGTAGTATTTGAGTAATTTTTGATAGGTCAAAACTATATACATATATTTCGGCATTGACATAAATATTTTCTGACCTATTGCAGATGCCATATAATTTTTTTAGATATTTATTGAAATTTTCCCAAATGGGAGTCAAACGTACCATATCAGACTGTTACAGTTTTATTTATTTTATGTTATTTGGTCTAGATGACATCGACTACAACCGCTATTTTCCTCTAGTCGATCGTGTGGTGCATGGTGATTGGGATGCTGCAAAAAAGTTTCTTACACAACATCCCGACGCAGTAAGAGTAAGAATTCCAAGATCTAAAGAGACGGCTCTTCACTATGCAGTGAGATATGGACATGTGAATATTGTTCAGGAGTTGGTGGGGTTGATGACTGAGGAAGACTTGGAAATAGAAGACGCTTTTGGTGAGTCAGCTTTTTGGAATGCCATTTATACAGGAATGACCCCAATGGTTCAATGCATGGTTGAAAAGAACAAGAGATTACTTGGCATCCCCATTCCTAATGGTCCGAATGAAAAGATAACTCCTGTTCTCAAGGCTTACTATGGTGGCCATTTTGAAATGGCTAAATACCTCTACTCTTGCACTCCAATTCAATATCTCAACGGTATCGATGGCGCTGAACTTATTACCCGCTGTTTTTTCAACAAAGATTTTGGTAAGAGTTTCAAATATGTATATATATATATAATTAAACAATTACCACTAGTGCCTTACCTCTTTTTATTTTTTGTCTATATTATAGATCTTGCGGTAGATTTAATTCAAAGTTGTCCAAAGTTGCTCACTACTGTGAACTATGATGGGCAATGCCCATTTTATGTCTTGGCTGGTATGCGTTCTGCGTTCTTGAGTGGAAGACGACTTACATTGTGCGAACAATGGATCTATAACTGTTAGTATTACACTCTCCTTTACCTTAGTAATTACAACAATTGATTTTTTAAATGCTTATATGCAGTGAGATATGGACATGTGAATATTGTTCAAGAGTTGGATCTATAACTGTTAGTGTTACACTCTCCTTTATCTTAGTAATTACAACAATTGATTTTTTAAATGCTTGTTCAAGAATCATCCTTCAAAAAGAAAATTGCTCATACATCAACCTTTTCATATAATATATATTCAGAAGATATACAGATCATTTTCTAGTAAAAGAAAAATCTGACTTCAAAGAAATTATTAATTGGGTTTGTGTTCTTTTCTTAACAGTTATACACGTACATCCTAATACAACAATCAATGATGTTTCTATAAATGTTTCAAAACTAGTACATGACCACGTTGATAATCAAAGGGATCTTATTTGCCCAGGTATGTTGTAGGTCTAAAGTTCCATTTGATTTTAGCTAAATAGTAAAAATGGAACTCTCGTTTTCTTAAATGCTTTTGCCTTTTTTTCTTTCCAGTAATTTATTTGTATATTTTGGTTGATTTTTTTTTTTTTGTGTGATTATAAGGAATTTACTTAACTCCAATGACTTTATATAACGTTTAATATTTTTTTGTATATAGTATATTTAATTTTAATCCTATATATATATATACACACACACACAAATGGAACTCCTCCACTTTTTTTTTTAATCTTTTTGGTCTCTGAACTCCTCCACTTTTTTATTTGTTTGGCCGCTGAACTCCTCCACTTTGGCGAAACTTTCAAACTCTCAAAAATGCTCATTATTAATAAAAATGTCATTGCAAAACAATTTTTCTTAAGAGAGATAAATCCGTAAAGTAAAACACATTCAATACGAAGTCGTTTTTGAGCCAACTAGCTTCCTGTATAATAAAAAATAAGTATTAAAATTAAGAAAATATAACCCATCATCCATGTTCAGCAAGAAGTTTTGACGAGTCAACTTCTCGTCGAAGAAAATAAATATTAAATTAAAAGAAAAAAGCAAGCAACAATGTTCAAAAGAAGTTGCTCCTGAGCCAACAGTTTGTCATAAAAAATAAACATTAGAATTAAGAAAAAATCAAACAACAATGATTTAGAAGGTATATTTTGTCTTTGAATTTATATGTATATATTCTATAGAAAATTACAAATAAATCAATAAAACATTTC
>QANT01008784.1:0-27344 GCA_003254885.1 Purshia tridentata
TGCTTTCCTGTCATGATTGGGTAACTATGCAATTCGATCTCTAATCCTTTCAAATTAGAAAAATTATTAAGTATGTTTAACCGATATATTGCCACATGGTGTAACCAATCTAATGTATAATAGTATTATTGGACGACACGTTTATATTTATAGGATATAATATTAATAACGTCCACTTATATTGTAACGTATAGTTAGATTTGTTATCCCACGTGGCAGTATATTAGAAAAATCATATATACTATTTATTTTACTACTCATTTTTTTGACCTAATTTTATATATTATGATTAAAATTACTTAATTTTCTAGGTTGAAGGATTAGGCGTTTTTGGTTTAATTAGGGTCTAATATTTAAGATTTATATTAAAAAAATAATTAAAATAATATAATTTTGGTTATAAACACAAAATATGCATTAATTGAAAAAAGAAAAATTAGTAGAAAATAATATGGATGTCTCTATAGCTAGCTATATCTATTGCACATCAATTGAGTCACAATTCATAAGATAATGAATTTATTAAGCAAAATATATCCACAACGACGAAAGCCTTTTGAGATAAAACTCTACGACACTTGCCTTTCCAAAGGGTGAAGTTAAAGATAAAAGATACAAAATGAGAGGCGGAAAGAGAAGCCTCCATGACCCACACGGCCACACCACATCTTGAGTCCCGACAACTTGTAGCTCTTTTCAAATTGTATATATATATAGGACCACTTGTTTTGTGGTTTAGAGACCCCTTTATATTTTCCCCTTCATAAATATATAAGGTAAATCCAGAATCCAGTAATGAAAAAATTCATACATTAAAAGGCAGCTTGATGCATATGCTTGCTTTTCAGCTTGCTAATTTATGGGCTAATTAGGATATATTGAAATAAAATTAATTAAAACTTGCCATAAGCCTTTAATTAGCTTATCCAATTTTCAGAATATTGAACTGTTTTTATTTAATATTACTTAAGACCAAAAATTACAAAGATGTGTTAAATATATTGAATGTATAATGGTGTGTCAGAAATTTGAAAATTATTGTAGACCTTCATTTAAGGGAAAATGTTACGAAAGGACTCCACATTTGGTGGCGGAGTCAAATCAGGACTTCTTATTCAAAAGTACATCCGGAAGAACTTAAATTTCACTTAAGCGTCAAATAAAGCCATTCCGTCAAGTCCGTTACACTTTCCGTTAAAAATTGACATTTTGCATTATTAAAATAATTATGAAAATAAAATAAACAAAACTAAAGGAAGAAAAATAAATAAAAATAAAAAATCAAACTGAAATAAAAAAAAATCTAACACAAACTAATTAAAAAAAATGTAAAAAACAAACTAATAAAAAAACAAATATAAGAAAAATAAAAAGCAAACCGAAAAAAAAAGGGGAGGAGGAGCAAACCCTCCTTTCCTCATTCCGACCCTCCCTCCCTAGTCCCCACCTCACCTGCTGACGATTTCGCTAGACTTCGGCGACGGCCCACCCTCCCTCTCTTTCTTTCTCTTTCTTTCTCTCTCTCTCTTTCTCTATCTCTCTCCTCTGTTCTCACTCGATTTCTCTCTCTGCTGGGTTTGCTGGGCGTGAACGGCGCCAAATCTCCGACGAGTCTGCGCGATGTAGAAATTGGTAAACAAGCTTTGCCTTCTGTTGTTGAGTGCTGTTGTTGAGAATTTGATGATGATGTGTTCCAATCAACATGCGGAGCATTTGCTGTTATGCCTCACTGATTTGGAGTCATCCCAGGTAGAGAGAAAGACATAAAGAGAGAGAGAAAGAGAGAGAGTTAAGAGAAAGAGAGAGAGAGTTTGGGTTTTGGGTTGGGCGGCGGCGCAAGATATGGGGAAGTGCGCCGAGGGATCTGTGCTTGGTTGCTCACCTGGTTGGTGGGGTTCACGGAATGAATGAATCAATTTGGTCCATAATTAATGTTTCTGGTTAGTGCCTTTATTGGGTATGGCTGTGGAATGAGGTTATGATTTAAGAGAATGTGATTTAATAAATTGACAATTTTACCCCTATAACTAACGGATGTTTAGACTAAATTGACGGAATGGCCTTATTTGACGCTTAAGTGAAATTTAAGTTCTTCCGGATGTGCTTTTGAATGAGGAGTCCTGATCTGGCTCCGCCACCAAATGTGGAGTCCTTTTAGTAACATTTTCCCTTCATTTAATAACCATCTTTACAACTCGTTTTGGATAATGTTAAAGAGAATAATTCTATGGTAGCTAGGGGCACAGCTATAAGTGCAGACATATGTTAACTTTTTTTTGTTACAACATATATGTTTTTAATTTTTTTTAATTTTTTAATAGAGACGAATTTGATTTTTCATATTAGAGTAAAAATTTATAACTAGTTAAAATGGTTTGTATGTTATAAATTTTTTGACATAGTTTGTAAAAAGAACATACATGAGCTAAAATATGGTACACTTAGTATTACTCTTTGAACAATATTAATATTAACAAACTACGCAAGTTGTATATATATAAGCACCTTCAATTATATTCTATATAGTATTTAAACGATTCGAACTATTTATTTTTAAGTGTATATTCAAATATCATCTTTGAAAAAAATGAAATAAATCGAAAACCATTAAGCTATTAAACTTTCATAAAATAAATAGTCGAATAAAATATTTCAATAAATACTTGAAATTGTGATTATTTAATCAACAATCATGGTTTCCGATTAATCTAATTTTTTACAAACACGATTCTTCAATGACCGATAATCCAAATACAATGTTAGTGGGCCCATAAGGGGTCTTACAAATAAACTTTTATATATATATATATAGATAATGTGTCAACATAAAGTGGAGTGTAGTATGGTTATGTCCAAAAATGACATTTCCTTGTGGTGTCAATTTCACTTACCTCTTTGTCAATTAATTCCTCACACCCAATTCTTTATTTTATAATTTCCATTCTCCACACGTTTATTCTATGCATTTACTTGAAGATAGATATGATAAGTCATAGAGATCTTTTATTTTTGTCTGAAAGTCTTACAGTTATTTATTAACATCTTCCTAAGAAAATGCAATGTCTTAAAGGTCCAACATCGTGCCTCAATTATTTGCTCCTTTTTCTGAAACATATCATTTATGTTCTTCATGATTCTTAAACTTTATTTGTCCTCTTGCAATTATTAATTCGAAGTATATTGATTATTTATTCTCTCTACTAAAACAATTTTGGCGTAATTATGAATATGGTTGCAACATGAATATTCCTTTATTCATGTCCTGTCTATTTCATATTGTACGTATTTCATGCACAGTGAGCTCGATCACTACCATTTAAATTTTCAACTAAGACTTATATATATGGACATAACTTGAGGAGATTATTTTTATTATTTTTAATTTGTTATTACAAGATACATGCATTAAGTAATCACCATGCACGTACCTTGAAATATACTGATCAATGGGTTGATAAATTTGACAGGGGCCAATTACATCTTCGTTTGTCCCCCATCTCTTCCACAAGTCCATTAGGGTTTTCTGCAATGCTAATACTTCCGAAGGATTCAACCCATCTAAAGACGCGTCGCTTCCAGAAATTAATCTTATAACCGGGGAAATGGCGGGTCTCGGGGGTCATTCCCCGTCGACCCGAAACATTCTAGCTTTTTTTGCAGGACATCTACACGGGCACATCAGGTACCTTCTTTTCAATGAATGGAAAGAAAAAGACCAAGATGTGCAAGTGTATGAACAACTCCCTAAAGAAGTGTCCTACGAGCAAATGTTGAAGAAGAGCAGGTTTTGCTTGTGCCCTAGTGGGTATGAAGTGGCAAGTCCAAGAGTGGTTGAAGCACTCTATGCTGAGTGCGTGCCAGTGTTGATTTCAGATAGCTATGCTCCTCCTTTCAGTGATGTTTTGAATTGGAACTCATTTTCTGTGCAAGTAGATGTCAAGAATATATCAGACATCAAGAACATATTGATGAGGATATCTCAGAGACAGTACTTAAGAATGCAAAGGAGAGTGAAACAAGTTCAAAGACACTTTTTGGTGAATGGACCTCCTAAGAGATATGATGTTTTCCACATGATTGTTCACTCTATTTGGCTTAGGAGGTTAAACATTCGTATTCAAGATTATTTGACCTAATTAATTTTTATTTTTTTTTGTGTCAGATATTTGAATCTCATTATGTAGGAATACAAATAGCTAGCTTTAGCAAAAGCAATTGAAAGATATTCATTCCTCTTTTGTTTTCCTTTCATTTCGGTTTTTGTATATTGTACACACATGCACCTGAGTTTTTTTGTAAATGATTCCATATATATGTACCTGAAATAATTTGTTTTTTGTTTTGAGATTTTTTAATTAGAAAAAAACAAAAAAAGAAGCTCACTTTATAATTTTTTGTTTTTTGTTTTTTGTTTTTTTCAAGTTCAAAAACATAGAAAAGCCTGATGAGCTGAGCGATTGACAAGGAATATAAAGTCTCTAAAACTGATTGACTTTCAATCCAAAACTAAAAACTGTTGTCAATATTTTCAATCCAAAAAACATTTATATGATGTCTTGATAAACAAGTAAAGTCTAACAAGGAGTAATCATCTGTCACAGCAACCTAGCTATTTCCTATATTCAAAGTTGATTAATGAGTCCTTTCCTAATTCATCGATCTAGCATTTCTTCTAGGTAATGTTGGAATATTATCCCTCAATGAACAATTCCAACAATAGTATATATGAATAAATGTGATCATTAATATTCTTTAATCATAAACATGAATGAAAAATTATGATAGGGCCCATGATATATATAGAAATAGACATCAATTTTTTTAACTGATGATCGATGACATCACATATGGGAGATATACCAATTGACAAGCATTATATATCAAAACTCTTTAAGACTTACATCATTTGAAATACAACAATGCTACACTTACCACATTTTTATGCCATAATTTTATACCATCTTATGTGGCAGTTTACATGGCATTCATACATTGGACACTAAAAAAATAAGAACAAAAATTCTAAAAATAAGAAAATACCTAAGATGGTACAACAAACATAGTATAAAAATATGATAAGAATAGTATTATTGTTTGAAATAAACAGACAATTTTGATAATAATTTGATTTACTTTTAATTAATTTATAACGATTACATAATCAACGGATTTTAAATTTAGTTAATTTTTTATTAAAATAATTTACAAATAATTATTTAAAATATAAATAATTCAAATTATAAAAATACATTTTAGAATGAAAATGAAAAATAAGAAATCGATAAAGAAAGTAGATGAATAAAATAGAGAACATTTCTCAAAAGTTAAAACTATAAAACCACACTTGAAGGGGCCTGTATATATATATATATAGAAATAGACATCAATTTTTTTAACTGATGATCGATGACATCACATATGGGAGATATACCAATTGACAAGCATTATATATCAAAACTCTTTAAGACTTACATCATTTGAAATACAACAATGCTACACTTATCACATTTTTATACCATAATTTTATACATCTTATGTAGCAGTTTACATGACATTCATACATTGGACACTAAAAATAAAATAAAAATCTTAAAAATAAAGAAATACCCTACCAGTACAATAATGATACGTAAGATGGTACAACAAACATAGTATAAAAATATGGTAAGAATAACATTATTGTTTGAAATAAACAAACAGTTTTGATAATAATTTGATTTACTTTTAATTAATTTATAACGATTACATAATTAATGAATTTTAAATTTAGTTGATTTTTTATTAAAATGATTTGCAAATAATTATTTAAAATATAAATAATTCAAATTATAAAAATACATTTTAGAATGAAAATGAAAAAAAAAAATCGATAAAGAAAGTAGATGAATAAAATAGATAACATTTCTCAAAAGTTAAAACTATAAAAATAAAAAATTAGAGAAAACAATAAAGTGGTGAATTGAGCAAATTTGGTGGCGTGTGCGTGTCAGTAATCAGTATCTGCCACTACCATCGAGCGGCAAGCGCTTGAATCCTCTCGTGTCGCGCCATATGGTGTGAGCCTTCTTCTTCACTCTCTCTCACATTCCAAACCCTAGCTTACTTTGCTCTGCCATTAAACTCTAAATTCTGAAACTTTTTCTTGTTTAATTTCCTTATCAATTTACTAGAATCTGCTCACCTGCGCCACAGTTTTGAAACTGCCCAATGGGTGATTTCTTACAGGTTGGATTCGATCCATACGTTATGGCAATTGAGTAGCTCAACTCAACTGCAAGAGAGTCTCCCAAACATGGCTGCAAATTCCAGTCGCTCCAATGTAAATTCACCCAAATCCGAGTGTAAAATTGATGATACTTGTTGGTCGGATGAGCTTGACCATGTTCCATTAATACGACGCCGTATGCTGTTACTGGCCAATAAGCAAAAATCGAAGTGAGCTCCTTGTTTCCAAATTCTTGTTTTTTTCTTTTGTTTGAAATATGCCAGTAATATTTTGGGGTTAGTGGTGGAAGCTTTGTTTTGGGCATGCAGGTCCCTTATTGATGTTGCTGTTAAAGAAGAAGATGATGAAGTATCTGATTCACATGTAATTTATTTATCTCAATGTTTTATTTTATTTTATTTTTTCTGGGTTTCATTTTTATTATAGTTCCATTTATTTTTATTGTGACCATTAAGTCTTGCAGAAGTGAAAGTTTCAAGCTTTATATAATTAGAGTTCAATATTATGACGTCAAAGTCCATATCATCTTAAATTTACAGTAGTTTCCTGAACATTTAGAGAACAAATGGCCCAATTCTGGACAATGAAGTTTGTTTATAACCATTGATGTTAAAATTTTGTATTTATATTTTTTCTTCTTATTTTAGTGCTTGATCGATGACTCTGTTTTGTGCACGAAATTTTCGGTGGTTGTGTCATCATGACTGAAAAATACAGTGATTGGTTCATGTATGATTTGTTCTCGTGAAAGATATCTCTTGCAGATGAAACTAATGATTCATATGAGGAAACTAGTGGAGAAGAATGAATTGAATAATATTAGCATATTGGTTTCAAAGAGTTTAATTATTTGTGACATTGAAGATTAAGCATACTGGAAGCTTATAGGGAGCATCTGAAATTAAGAAAACTATAAAATTGTGCTGCTGTGAAAGGTTTTGGGATTTAATGTTAGGTAAGTTATCATGGCTACTTTAATATGCTATGTTATTGTACAAATTTCACAGTCTTTGCAAGTGCTAGGTGAAAGAAGAGAAAAGTAAGTCAGTATTTATGGGTAACCTATATGAGGCACTAGATTTTAGCAAATTGTTTTGATCAGGGTAAACTTACAAAGTTTTGCAAGTGCTAGATGAATGTGGAGAAAAGTATATTTGTGTTTATATGTAAAATATCTGAGCTACTAGCAAATTGTCTTGATTGGTTGGGAGAGAGGCTTAGTAATGCTTAGGTTTTTTTCTTTACCTACCAATTTCATTTATTGATTGCATTATTTATAAAAAATTATGAGAATCCAGGTAGAATGTGGTGGATGAATGCCATGAAAGTAAGGAACTCTCTTAGAAGTTTGACTTGAGAAGATAATTGACTAGAAATTAGAATTTCCAAAAAGTATAGGCGAGATACTGGATAGATTAAAAGGGCTTGTCCATTGTTATAAGTGTGATATGTTGATTCTTTCCTTAGTGAAGACGACAAGGAGGGGAGATTGTGATACCCCTGAATCCCGTATTGGTAATGCCCTGGGAGATCTAGGATACTTAAGCAAGGTATAGGAATTTTAAATCAACTTCAGGTAGCACTTTTGGGAAAGGGGTTGCTGCTGTAAATATTATTTATTACAAAAAAAAAAAAAAAAGTCAAGTCACAACTTGAATATGATTAGAACTAATTTCATTGCAACCAGTTTGAGTTAGCATCTGTTCTTTGTCCCTCCCCCCTGTTTCCTTTTCCCTTTTTGGTTTGGTTAATAGAATACGCATGCAGGATGTTCTTTCCTTTCCTTTTGTTGCCAGAGAAGTGGGAGTTCAATTATCAGAACAAGAAGAAAGGGGAGGTACACCTGAACTCTTATGCAGTAAATCTGCGGTAGATTCGTCAGTTGATCATTGTTTACAAAATGACGCTTGCAGCCAACATTTGGAAATGCCAGGTGATTGTGACTACAATGTGGAAAAAGTAAATACTTCAGAGCAGCTAGATGGTACTGAATCTAACATTGGTGTTACTCACCTCGAGAAAATTGATGTCAATATTTGCTCTCAACCCGAAAATCCTACACTGGCAGAAGTTCATGATGAAATAAAGGTTGCGTACTCTGAGAACTTGCTAAGTTCATATGGAGATGGTATGAATGCTTTTGTTGGTTCTCCTGTTCCGGCAGTTGAGGTCAAAAGTGAGAACTCTGATAATTCTACTTTTGATCATCTGGACCATATTGTCTTGAAGGATCGGCAAAGGATGCTTCTATCAAGGTGCCATTTTTTCTTAATGATTTTTATGTCTTGGCACAAGTTTTCTTTTCAAATTCATTCTCATTTCACACGCACAAACACATTGTAGACATCAAATTTAGCTACATAAAATTCCCTTGAATTTGATCAACAAGCAACAATTCGAAAGTTTGACTATTTGACTAGTCAAAGCTGACTGATGTAGGCCATAGAAGGTGACTTGTGTCAACACCTAAGAGGCCAATCAGTATAATTCAAGTCCCCATCAAATCGAATTAAATTGAAGCCAATCAAATTTAGCCAAAGACAAATTCCACAATCAAAGGATTCAAATGTGGGGATTCCAAAGCAAGAACCTCACTTTTGCATATAATACCGGTCTTTATTTAAAGAAAGAACTTTTTGCCTAGGCAAACGGCAAACCCCTAAGACTTGAAGACTTCCAAAGCTCCCCATCAAGATCCTGTTACATTTCTTCCACCTCCAAAGTTGAATAACTCATGGAGATTTGAAGTTTCTACTGTTTGATTCAAGAATGCATGCTCGCCATTCTTAGATCAAAACTCATTTGACATCAAATCAAATAATTTCATTCTTGTAAAGAATACACACAAAGATTGTACTCACACTTTGTAGAAAATTATTGCAAATTTTATTTCTCCATGTTCTTCTTGTCTTTTAATTTTAGAACGTGAAATTTGTTCATACACACATGTTTAACTTAATTAAACGATGACAGAAAAAGTTCTGAAAGTGACAGGACATGCTCATCTGAGGGAATGTCCCATGTTGGCACGGAGTTAAGTCCATGTGGGGGACAGGATGATGTGCCTACATGCACAAGTAAAGCATGTTGTTCAACTTTATTAACATCTATCAAAATGAAGGATGAACCTTTCGGCGATAGTGACTTCCACAATCTGGGTAGAAATGTTAGGGATAACTTCTCCCTTAACATACTGCCTATAAAGAATGAACCTATGGTTTTCAATGAACATAATGAAGATGAGGTAGACAATATGCGGCTGCAAGATCGGTTGAATCTGTTGGCATCAGGAGAGGACTTTGAAATGCACATGTCTCAGGACTATGGAAGCTTTGTTAAAATTGTGCCTTCTTCCCTCAAGTATAGCCCTATTGCCTTCGAATCTGCTAAGCCAGCAAGCACCAGTCGTCCACGGAAAAGGAAAAAGACTGCCACGTATGATATGCTTATGTAGATTATTTTTCCACCTAGTTTTATGCCCATTTTCCTTGGGGATCAATCTGACAAATTAATTGCAGGGATTCTGTTGAAACAGCGTTGGAGGAGGATGCTCCAGGACTCTTGCAGGTATTCCATGTTTCTCATTGTTGCACTTCCAGTGACTTTTGGATCAAGACTCCTGAAATGCAAACTGGCAGGTATTAATTGACAAAGGGGTATTGGTTAATGAAATCAAGCTTTATGGCGAGACGGAGAGTGATGAACCTCTAGATGATTCTTTTTGCGAAGACAGCCTGACAGAACTCGAAGCTGTTATATCAAAGGTTGGCAACAATTAAAATATTATGATGCTTTGCTCCTGTCTTTTTCTTGTTACAACAGTTTCATGTATAGTTCTTGTGGCTTCTTTGTAGCATGAAATTTTGACTCAGTTTGTTGATAAACTTATGAAATCATTTTAAGATTGATACAAAAATCATTTATCCCCTAGATTTTGCAACATTTACTAAATTTGCACCATGGTGTGTGATTTTGTTCAGCATGGGTGTTCAATTATCATTGGGCTTTCTTTTCAACTTCCTAGAGTTCTACATAAGATCTTTCGCAGGCCTTCTATTGGATGACACTACTACTTATCATTAATGTGACATATGCAAAGACATGACATGCAAGGTTTGAGTTCAAAATTTTATAAGGTTTTAAGAAAAGAAATAATCCAAATGAATACATGTGGCTGCTAGTGAGAATGATGAAAGTCTTAGAGCCGTTTTTTAAAATCAATCAACTCACTGTTTTGTGTTGTCCGCCATGAATTAGCTGATTTGGCTACAAAAGGATATACCACTTTCTCGTTTCCTTCCCTTTTCTACAATATGGAAGACCAAAGTACCCAAAGGTTTGGGTGTTTAGTTGGATTCTTGTTCATGGGAAAGCTAATCCTTGTGGTATGGTTCAATGGAGAATACCTTTGTTTTTATTTTTTTCTCTCTCTACATTGGTGTGATGTGCAAGAAAGATGCTGAGAGGGAAAATCATCTGTTTTTGCATTGTCCAATAGCATTGACTCTTTGGTTGTTATTCAGGGAGGCAAGATGTGTTGGGTGATTCCAGCTAGGCATTTTTTTGCAAGAAAAGGTTTTTTGGAGGGTGTGGTGCTGAGAAGAGGTGCAGTTTTTGGCAATTATTTGGGTTGGTCTGATATAAATGAATAGACAGAGATTTGAGGATTTGAGCAGATTGAATTATTTGTGGGAGAGGGTTTGCTTCCGGGCATCTCTTTGGGCATCTGTGTTGTCAGAGTTTAGGGAGAGTTCATTTTGTGTTATATTCTTAGATCAATTGCTGTTTCTTAACGGTTGATGTCTTGGAAATTTTGGTAGCTTCTTTGGTGTAGGTGGAAGATGTTTTGGGCTTTTGTTTTTTTCCTTTAGTGGACACATTGTCCTCAATGTTGTACAATTCCCTTTTTTTCATTAATAAAGTTTCTTTTTGTAATTAAAAAAAGAAGAAGAAAAGAAAGCAGTTGATGATCTTGTAGAAAAACTAAAGAACTTTTTCTCCTTGTTTGGTCAACATGAAGGGCTTTTTTTAGTTGATGTTCTGTTTTTGAATCAATACCACTTTATAATTGGTTATATCTGTTCTGTAAGAGTTATTTCAGATTTTCTTCTTTCCTTTTTCTTTTTGTCTTGTTTATTCATTAGAAGATTCTGTTTTGATTAACATATGCTTGTCTAGTTCTTGGAAATAATTCATTAAGCTGTATTAAAATTGCCTTGAACAATTTAATGTGGCACATTGCCCATATGCATTAGTGTGTGTTTCTAATGTAAGCTTCTTCATTGATGGACAGCTTTTTGCACAGCGCCAGTCATTTTTGAAGCTTGCTCCGATACGGTGCACCAAGGGCTCAAGAGCTAGTTATTGCTTGGCTTGTCTAATTTCACTCGTGGAGCAGGTAATTGGTTTCTTATAACCAATTGGTCAGAATGATACTATTTTTCATCAATTCACTTACCTTCTGCTCTTATCTGTTTACAAGCCGTTTATCTTTCTGGTTATAATACCATTATAATTTATTATTTTACAGACCCGATATCTGCAGTTCAGAAATTGGCCTGTTGAATGGGGTTGGTGCCGAGACCTTCAATCATTTATATTTGTCTTTGCAAGACATAATAGGTGCATCAATTGCAGAATTTTTCTTAAGATCCATCTTCTCTACTTGAGTTGGATGATTTTGACATTTTATTGTCAATTGAGTGCAGAATTGTGCTGGAACGACCTGAATATGGCTATGCAACATACTTCTTTGAAGTAGTAGATTCACTACCAATTGACTGGCAGATCAAGCGGCTGGTGACTGCGATGAAGCTTACCAGCTGTAGTAGGATTTCCCTGATTGAGAACAAAGCTTTGACGGTAATAATTTTAAAACACATCTGTGATGAAAGCTGGTATATGGGTCAAACAATTGAGTCATTTGTTTAATGGATTAACATCTATGTATCATTAGTTTATTAGTATGCTAGCCAGCCATTGATGCTGCACTCATAAAATGCTTGAAAATTAGTTTTCCAACCTTATGCATCTATTGCAAGTATGAGCTGTTTCTTTGGTAGATAAGGCTTGAAACATGCTATTATTTAAACTTAGCCTGCTATACTCCGTATATATATAGCAGTTTGGTAGAAACCACTTGAAGAATTTTCCTCTTTTATTGATTTTTCTTTAACTTAATTGTTTGAGAATTTTACAACTTATTCCTCGTCATGTGGTACATCTTAATAAACCATGTGTCCACTCTACATTTTTTCATCACTTTCATGCATTTTACTTTTGCCACTTCAATTGCATTTTCATACTTATGTTACCTCTCACTCTCTACTATATATATACCCCACACTTTTACTTTCGATTGCAATGTTCTTTTGAATTTAATTCACCCCACTTCGCTGTACAATTTGAAAAATTTCTCATAACTATTTAAGATAATTTCAGTTACAATATATAGAGGAAAATGGTTTTAACTCTTTAAGTGACATTTATACTCGTTTACATAAATCCATTAAATGACTATGATCAGCTTTAGTTTTCTTTTTATATTATTATATTAAGTGATTTATGAACTGATCTTTTATGATGTGTTGTGATGTGGTAAATGGAATGGTTAGTACACTATGAATTACATTCTGAATGTACATTCATAATGTAAATCCATTAATGGATGTGTTTGAAAGTTTAGGTCTATATACAAGACCTTCCATGGATATGGTTCTGAAATATGGATTATAAAGTCAATGCGCAAATGTTTTAGCAAGCCTGCCTACATCATAAGAATTTGTTCCAATCTTTTTGGCCGTAGAGTCCTTCCAAACCTAGGTAAAGCTCTTCGCCACTAGGTGCACCCTTGAGGTGTCAATTGTACCACCGGTCAAATAGACAGAAACGTGATTCTGTGTGGAGAGTTGGGGATATCCTCAATTTCCTTTTTCAGAGGTTACTTGTGAACGAAATAGTTCTTTCTTAGAGAAGGTATGTCTCTTGAGGAGATCTCTTAAGTCTGGCTGCATGATCAAATTACCTTGAACTCCAAGTCATGGGATTGGATCTTATGTTTCCCTTTTTGAACTGAGATTCCCCTGTAATATCCATGGGATATCCTAGAGATCCTTCATGATTATGTCGAAGATGATCATGAAGGTATGATAAAATCCTTGGCAAAGATTAATTGGCTGTTCAGTTACGCAAGGAGCACATATAAACTGGGTCCTTCAAATTTTGGTGGTGAGTAACACAAAATTATGGTGTTGAGTTGAAAAGGTGATTTGGCTGAGCATATCAGCTTGTCCCTTGGAGATTTTCCGAGGATTGTTTCGCCAGTGGAGTCTGCTCCAGTCTTCTTGTAATGGTAGAGCCCCCAGGTAGAAGGCAAAGCTTGCAGGTCGTGTTTGCTTTGCTGTGATGATGCTTTTTTTTAAATACATATACGACTTGGTAATGCTACAATGTAATGTGTATGAGCATAATCTTTGTTATGTTTTGCTATATGCTTTTTCGCATAGTTTATTTTTTCAGTTAACTCTTTGTGATTGTGGATATTTGGTCAGAATTCATTTTTTATTTTACCAGCTGGGTTCGGCTGTAAGCTTGGTTTACTCAGATGAATGGAGAATTAATCGTTTTAGATGGTTTATACATTCATTCTAGAAGGAGAGATATCTATTTTGGTTTTATCTGCATCTTATTCCTTGGATCTACTGGTTAAGGTTGGAGAAGACTTGACTGAAGGTGAGGCTCGGGTGCTAATGGAGTATGGTTGGGTGCCCAATACTGGTTTGGGAACCATGCTTAAGTACTGTGACAGAGTAGTGCATGACAGGAAGAATGAAAGCGATAGCTCCGAGTGGAGGTCAAAAATAGGGAAGTTGCTAATGGATGGTTATAATGGTGGAACTATTATTACAACCAACATCCCAAACAAGGCTTTAGACTGCAGAGATGCTCAAAGCCCAGAAATCAAGTTGGAGCTCTAATTACAAATGATTCTTGCTCTACTTGTAGAGATGGTTCTTTTTTACATAATGTTGCTATTTAGGTTTCATTTCTCAGCTTTTAGATTACATGTAAGATGTATCAAAGTTAAAAAGAAAGGCCAAAATAGGAAGTTGCTAATGGATGGTTATAATGGTGGAACTCTTATTACAACCAATATCCCAAACAAGGTCTTAGACTGCAGAGATGCTCAAAGCCCAGAAATCAAGTTGGAGCTCTAATTACAAATGATTCTTGCTCTACTTGTAGAGATGGTTCTTTTTTACATAATGTTGCTATTTAGGTTTCATTTCTCAGCTTTTAGATTACTTATAAGATGTATCAAAGTTAAAAAGAAGGCCAAAATTATCGTGAATATTAAATTTCATATACTCTGATTAAATTTGAACGGAACTTTTTGATTCGTTTAATATTATGATCTGATACCACTCCTTAGGTGTTTCTGATGCCACTCTTATTAGTAAGGGTACTTTTATTGGTAACTAAAAGTTGCTCAACATACCCAGGTCACTATTGGAAAATAATACTCTCGTTCAACATACCTTATCTTTTTCTACAGAAAATTTAACTTTTCTTTAAATAAACAACAAAGAAAGAAAGGAATCCAAGCTATGGTTGGTATCTTCTATCTAGAGGGCCACCAGGTTAGCCTTTTGCCTGTTTTTAAATGTGTTACCTATACACCTTTTGCTCTCCGAACTATTTCCATATCTCATTATACCCTTTAAAGTTCATTTTGTCTCTCACCTTGTTCCCTAAAATTTAATTCGCATCTCTCATGCTAACGAGGTTTGTAAATGAAAAATTTTGGAGGGGGTGTTTTTCTTAGCACAAACTTGTGCTGACAAAAATCTCTAAAATTTTTCATTTATAACCGTCAACATGAGAAGGAAAAATGACCTAAACTAATCGGTTAGAGCAAAGTAACACAAATTAAAATTTGGAGGGGAAGGATTATGTATCTATGAAGAATGTGTAACCAATCGTCTTATTCAAAACCCAAATCCAATTATGAAATCCGTTCTTTCCCACTTCACACCTTGGAACGCACTATTCTTATATAGAGAGAGGCACTTTCACATCTTCTTAACTGGCGCGTCGAAGGCTGTTATTAGTAGTGAAATGGTTGGCGTCCTTGTCTTTGAGAGTTTTGAGTTGTTGACCATCAGCCCTCTTCAAAATCTCCTCCCCAACCCCCCGTCACCTATAAGCAATCGGAGAGCCGCAAGATTAGTAGGCTTGCCGCTGTCGTCACCCTAAAAAATCAAAGGCAGCCACCAGAAACCTCAAAAAGAGAACTAGGTGGCAGCGCGTGAGGCGCGTTCTAAGATTGCCAAAAACACGTCACTTAGCTTTCTTTTCACACGGTTACTAATATGGATTTTGGTAATTTAAATTTTAAAACTTCATATTGTGATTCTCCAATTATTTGAAGTGTTTTAGTTAAGAACAAAAACCAAGAGATATTTTATCAAGTTAAACATCTATACACACTTACTATAATTTGATGACCATACAAGATCAAGATGTTTGGGTGTGCATCACACTGGTGAAAGGTTAAGGAGACAAAATTGAAGCTTAAATTAAAATAACACACAAATGTCATCAACTAGGCCATATTAGATGAACTCAATCCCTACATTTGTAAATTAAGGCTAGAGGACCACAATTTTGTACCATATATATAGTATCACCTAATGTGATATCTTATGTGTCGTTTTAGTAATTCTGGTAAATACTAAATTTACCATATTCTTATACCACATTTTTATATCATTTTACGTGTCATTACTTTACTAGACAAGGTCCTTCATTTTCTTTTTGAGTTTTTGTTTTTGTTTTTTAGTGTCTAATGTATGAACGTCATGTGAGTTTTCACATAAAGTAATATGAAATTGTGGTATAAAAATATAGTAAGTGCATCATTATTTTTTTAAAATAAAGTTGACCTAAACGTTTTTTACTTCCAACATTTACAACCCCTAAAATTATGGATGTAAATGACATGTCTTTTTAAAATTCTATTATATAGTGTTCGTGCATTCTCATTTGGATGCAAATGACATGTCGTTAGTTTAAACAATAGTAAAAACTTAAATTTTAGATTTTGATAAAATTTCTATGGTTAAAAAATATAGAAATTTCTAAGGAAATTTCGAAGAATTTCGATTTCGTTGGAAATTTAGACTAAAATAATTGAAATTTTTAATTTCGATTTAGTAATATTTCTAAACCTCAAAAAAATAGAAATTCCGGAGAAATTTTAAGGAAATTTTCAAAATTTAATTCCTTGATTAATAGTTTTATTTCCAAGTATTGAAAAAGAACAATCAGGTCAACAAGGAGAACGTGTATATATAAGATGGAATGTAAGAAAAATGAGAAAGAGAGAAAATTGGTTGGAAGATCTTGTTAGTAACACAGTAAAGAGACTATTTGTCGAATAAAAAAGAAAAATAAAGGATGAGACGAATAGTATAGAGGGTATGATGGAGTAGGTGAAATGTTTTTTATAGGTGATGAACAAATACGAGTAATTGAGAGGATGTGAAATTTTGATAATCAAAATATATGTATATTAATTATATTAATATAGTTAACTACAATTACTAAAAGAAAATGCTAGATGTACCACATTTTGGTACCATATTCTATACCACCTTTCTAATAGATATGAGACTCATCAATACAAATAGAGTAATGTTAGGTGTACCACCTTCTTGTACCACCTTGTGTACTATCTCTCTAGGTCTCACCTCTATTAGAGAGATGGTACACAAAATAGTACCAAAATGTGATACACCTAGTATTACCCATTACTAAAACGACACATATATCACATTAGGTGATACTAAAGTATGGTACAAAATTGTGGTCCTCTCTCTAGCCTTAATTTACAAATCCAGGGAGTGAATTCATCTAGCATGGCCTAGTTGATGACATTTGTTTGTTATTTTAATTTTAATTAAGCTTCAATTTTGTCACCTTAAACTTTCACCATTGTGATACACACCAAAAAATCTTGATCTTGTATGGTTATCAAATTATAGCAAGTGTGCGCATACGTTTAACTTGATAAAATATCTCTTATATTTTGTTTTTTAACTAAAACACTACTATAATTGGAGGATCACAATAAAAAGTTTTAAAATTTAAATTACCAAAATGTCACAACAGTCAAAATTTAGGGGCCAAAATTGAAATTTATTTAAGAGGACAATTGGTTTTGGATGGGGTGTCGCAGCATCATAATGCGTCGTCGTTTTTTGCAGCATCATAATGCGTCGTCGTTTTTGGCATGGCTCCCTCGTACATTTCAATCCCAGAACCCCAAAAAAACACCCAAAAGGTCGCACATCAGCGGTAGAGTAGAAACGCCACTGAGCTCGCAACTCTTGTTATAAGCATTCGGATCCGAACATCCAACTCAAGAGTTTTCAATAACCGATCAACAATTTCAAAGCAATACCAATGGCAATGGCTGCTCTGAGGCGAGAAGGGAGACGTTTCGCTCCTCTGATCTCCCCCCATCCAATAGCCGCCGTCCGATCCTCTCTCATCCCTGCCGAGTACGTTCTCTTTTCGAATCTGCTGTGTTTCTAATCCTTTTGTTTGCATTTTGTTTCTGAGAAAGTTTGTGACATGGAAAAACAAAATCAAATAGAATGTGGATGTCAATGTTATGATGGGTTTTGTTAATTGGTGAATAAATAGCAGATAATTGATTTTTTTTATTTTTATTTTACTTAAAGCATTGCAAAGGCCAGTGTTATGTGGGAGACTGATATCATTCACTAACAACAAAAGCCATAAGCAGCCATTTTTGGCTTTAGTGAATGAAAATTTCCAGCTGTTGCTTGCTTTTACCCTGTTTGGATGTGTTTTTTCATAGAATTATCTTTATATTAACAAGAAAAATGTTGGAGAAAATGTGTTTGGTCCAGATGAGTTTTTGGAAATATGGGAAACATTGGATGGGTAACCTGTGCAAACCTAAGAAGCACCGACACTCCAAAGAGGTGGAGTGTCAGGTGTCCGATACTCCGACACCGTCCGACACGCCGGGACACGCGTCCGACACGTATCCGACACGGCTATAGCCGTGTCCGTTGACTTTTCTCAAGTTTGACTCGCCGACACGCTGTTGACACGCCGCCGACACGCAGGGACACGACAAGGGACACGAAAATGGGACACGGCAAGAGATTTTTAACAAAAAACCAAAGCCATTTCTGAAAACAAGAAAAAAGCTGAAAGAACAGAGAGAAAATAAACCAGAAAAGAACTGAAGGAGAGAGAGAGAGAGAGAGGCAGATCAGCGACGGGGCTCCTCGACTGATTGGGCGTCGCGAGCAGATCGGCGACTGACTGGGCTCGGCGCTGGGCTCGGCGACTGGGTGTTCGAGGCAGACAGCGCTGGGCGTGGCAACACTGGGCACCAACTGAAAAGTCGGACTCCAACGACGCTCAGTCTTCTTGTCCAAAAAATCTCAACGGTTGTGTTTCTGTGTTCATAGCTGATCTTTTGTCGGGTGTGTGTGTGGGTTTAAATTCTAGAAGAGAGATATCTTGATGGTAAGGTTGGTACCACGTATTAATTACCATTAGATTTTTTTATACAAAATGAATAATTACTCTCTAAATCTTATACAAATATGAATTAGAAAAATAAAAAACAAATGAAGAGGAGGATATCATATATTATCAAAAATAATGAGGATATTCGAACTCTGTGCTCTCAGTTATTAAAGTGATACAAATCTTTTATTCGTCAGTTTCAGTTTGATGGAAATAATTACCAAAAACAAAGTTTGAGGGAAATTACGACATAAGATAATGAGTTGGATTATCAAAAATTTGATATATATATATATATATTATTTAAATAGACGTGTCGCAGCCGTGTCGTGTCCTAGTCTTTTTAAACTTTATCGTATCGGCGTGTCGTGTCGTGTCGTGTCCCCGTACCCGTATCGGTGTCGGTGCTTCCTAGGTGCAAACCTTATATAATGNCATTGGATGGGTAACCTGTGCAAACCTTATATAATGCATGAAAATGGTCAATGATAATTTTATAACATTCATTTCTTTTTCCGTTGCTTCTGCACTTGGAACAACTAAATTGTTTGGCTTGGTGGCAGGGAGCAGGTTCCTCTGGGGGTGCGCTCAATTTCAACTCAAATAGGTAAGAACCATTGTCACCAATTAGTTATTATCTTTTTCCCCTTTTGTGATAGACACAACACAGATTTCTGGTGAAACAACAATAGCAAATGGTAATGTGGTTATTTTTGTTAATCCATTGTGCATACAGTTAGAAACCGGATGAAGAGTATAAAGAATATCCAGAAAATTACAAAGGCAATGAAAATGGTTGCAGCCTCAAAGCTACGAGCAATTCAAGTTAAAGCTGAAAATTCTCGCAGCCTGTGGCAGCCTTTCACAGCCCTTCTTGGTGACACTCCCAGTATGTTACAAGCTTAACCTTTTCTGTTCAAGTTTATCTAAGTTATTTGACTCCTGTATGTTTTGATTTTTGTATAAAAATTAAATGTCATTCATGTTTGACATGGTCACAGCCTTTCAATTTTGTCCTTTATAACTGTAAAAATTTGTGTTATTATAATACTCATTCTCATTGTACCTGCAATCTTTTAGTGTTAATTCTCTTATCTGTAGCTGTTCCACATTTCTTTTCCTGCTTATCCCTTTGCATTGCTTTTGAAGTCTTTGTAACAACGAATCTGGCATACAAGTAGCATAATTTGGCAGTTCTCAATCAAAATTTTATTTAGCTCATATGGATTCTAACTGTATTCTGTACTCACATTTGATGGACGCATAATCAATTATTTATTAGATTATATTCTTACAAAAGGAGAATCCTACATTAAGAATAACAAAAAGTGCATTCTTTATGATTAACTAGCAAGTAGGTAGCTCTCTCACTCTGTTTTTTTTTTTTATTCTTGTTAAAGTCATGGAATCTTTGACAACATAATTTTAGTGTTGTAATATGTACTCAATCTAGGTGCATTGTGAACTGCAACCAATTTTATGGAAAATTATTCTTTGATCTTTGAGTTGAAGTCTGTCAGTTCTCTCCTATTTAGGCTAATTTGTGGCTAAAAGGAGTGACAAGTGCACCAACAAATTTGTGAATTAATGATTTAATTCCTTAATGGATTGACTGTTACTCTTGCCAAGTTTTAGCTCAACTGAATATTAAAATTACTCTGCTCTTTTTATTGATAATACTTGTGCTTTAAATAGGTATTTGCTGCATTTCTGTTATTTGTTTTCTTCCATTTTGATGAATAGGTTACTTTCTATTTATTAATATTCTTTTTTTAAAAAAAAGGTTACTTTCTATTTATTAATATTGATGTTGTCTTAAGCTGCCCTTCTTGTGTATTTTTTTGTTAAAATTACTCTGCTCTTTTTATTGATAATACTTGTGATTTAAATAGGTATTTGCTGTATTTCTGTTATTTGTTTTCTTCCATTTTGATGAATAGGTTACTTTCTATTTATTAATATTCTTTATAAAAAAAAAGAAAAAAAAAGGTTACTTTCTATTTATTAATATTGATGCTGTCTTAAGCTGCCCTTCTTGTGTATTTTTTTGTTTTCATGCTAGGCGTCAAAGTTAAGAAGGATGTTATTGTCACCATCTCTTCAGACAAAGGTTTATGTGGTGGGATTAACTCTACTTCTGTCAAGATAAGCAAGGGCCTTCACAGGTTGAATGCAGGTATTTCTTGGTATACAAGAATCTGATTGCTGGTCTTTGTATGTCTGCTAAGTTTATATTCTACATCACTTGATATATATTTTTTCTAGGTCCTGACAAAGAAACAAAATATGTCATTTTGGGGGAAAAAGCAAAAGCTCAATTGATACGTGACTCAAAGAAGGACATTGAGCTATCCATTACTGAGTTGCAGAAGAATCCTTTGAACTACTCCCAGGTTAGTATTTGCTGTTCTGTGCGTCTATACCATACAAGAAAGAAAACATTTTAATGTGGCAGTTATTTATTATATCAAATATATAAGTTATTAATGTTGCCATTAGTATGTCTGATCTTTTATACTAACAAAGTTATTAATATGGCAGTTATTTTTCATAAAAATGTACAAGTTCTTACCATCATTTTCTGTGTACTTTTTGTCCTTTCAGGTCTCTGTTATGGCTGATGACATTTTAAAAAATGTTGAGTTTGATGCTTTGAGAATTGTCTTCAACAAGTTTCAGTCAGTCGTCTCATTTCTGCCAACAATGTCCACTGTATTATCTCCAGAGGTAATAAGAATGTTTCAGTTCACTAAATGCACACTTTATCTCATCCTTTTCATCTTTGAATTTCTGTTTAGTGGATATCTGATATGACGTTATGTAGATTGTGGAGAGAGAGTGTGAATCTGGTGGAAAGCTTGGCGACCTAGATTCCTATGAGATTGAAGGTGGTGAGACAAAGTCAGAAATACTCCAGAATCTGGCAGAATTCCAATTTTCTTGTGTAAGTCTATTCGTTGATGCTAGAGACTTAATAATTTATTTTTGCAGGCAGTAGTTGGGAACTTGGGATTGAATGCATTGTTATGTGAAACACTTGAATGGTTATATGATCAAAAAACTAATCTGGTTTGGACACTTCACCTCAAATTGCATGAATTTGGGTATAGAGTAGGGGTTATAGGATGGAGTTATCTTATTTTTTCTCTTTATTTTCCAAACAGCAGTGCTAAAGAGAACCCTGTTCAACTGTTTATTGACAGTATTGTTAAACCTCAGTGTCTTTAGAATTGAACACGTCAGTCACTTATAAATATTTATATTCTTATTCAATAGTTTTCACATTTTGGTCTTGCCTTTGGAGCTGATGCTGTGTGTGTGTTCCTGAGGGGCTTCCCCCCCTTTGTTTTTGAGCAGCGTGTATTATGTTTTCGAGCAATTCCTGTGTGACTGGCCAGTACCCACCATTAGCAACCCTTTTTTTATTTTCTATGGCATGGAAGCCATTCTTTTTGGGTCCACAAATGGGCGAAACATTGTTGTAACTCCAAATAATCTCTTTATGGATAACTATATGCTGTAAATTTCAAGTTGTACAAGTACTGTAAATTTGGTAGTGTTTCTGAAACTGTATTAGTTTCTGGAGTAATTATCCTTTTGCCCTCAGTCCTTTAATGTTCCTCTGCATTTCAAAAGTTTCTATTACTGAATATGTTTTATTTCATTTTATCCATATAAAAGAATGTCATATTTTGATCAGGTTTTGTTCAATGCGGTGCTGGAGAATGCTTGCAGTGAGCAAGGAGCAAGGATGTCTGCCATGGATAGCTCAAGCAGAAATGCTGGAGAGATACTTGATCGCCTCACACTCACTTATAACAGGTATCTCTTTCCCTCTCTCTTTCTAGAAGTTTTCTAGTGTTTCTATATATTTTCTTAATGTTCTTTTTGTCTTGAAATGACTGATGATGGTTATGTGATTTATTTGAAACAGAACTCGTCAAGCATCGATCACCACAGAATTGATTGAGATTATATCGGGAGCATCTGCACTGGAGGGTTAATTTATCTGATGGTGACGAAATAAAAATTTGATGAGAAGTCTTTTATGAGATCATTGGAAATGGGATTGTTAAGCCCATTTAGATTATTTTTCTCATTTATTATTTGCTTAAAGTTGTTGCACTTCTATCGCTAGTTTCTTCTAGTTGAGTTTTTTGTTACGACACCATGCTTTCTTCAAATAAAAATTGCCTTTGGTTTATTTAAGCAATTTGTTTTAATTTATTTCATCTTATATGATTTAGTTGTCATGGATCCATATTATGGAGGCAATGATATTTGCATTGTTGATTGTGCAACTATATATATGATCCTTCGAAATCGCAAATATTTTACTCGGCTTAATGACATTTAAGCTAAGGTAACTATTATCATATTGAAGTGTTTGGTAGGGCCTATGTTTTGTTATTTAATGATACAAAAATATCCATTTAGGAAGCCATTCAACAAGATTCAAACGAAATCTGCTTAGTTTTAAAGATATACATTTGAATGGATATCATATTAAAACAAGGAATGAGAATAATCTTGAGTACTTTTGTGTTACTTTAAATGCCTTTGGGCAAAAGCATATATCGGAAAGGCTTCCTGCTTTCTCATATGGATTGTATCATACAACCATAAGAGTTGTTGAAGCTCATATTATTAGTGGCATGAAGTTCATTAATTCTCAGCCATTTAAGCTTTGGCATGACCTCCTTGGTCATCCTGGATCATATCAAGTTCATACGGACACAAATTTGCAAATAAAAATATAGTGTTGCACAAGGAAAATTGGTTGTTAGACCATCTCCACAGAAGATTGAATTAGAATCCCCAATGTTTTTGAAAAGAATTCAAGGGGATATTTGTGAGTCAATTCAATCACCGTGCAGACCATTTCGTTACTTTACAGTCTTAATTGACGCATTGATAAGATAGTCGCATGTGTATCTCTTATTAAGTCGGAATGTAGCTTTTACTCGACTTCTTGCTCATATAATCAAATTTACAAGCAAAATTTCTAGATTATCAAATTCAATCAATTCGACTCTATAGTGCCACTGAGTTTACATCTCAAGCATTTAATGATTATTATGAGTCACTTGGAATTGAGGTTGAGCACCCTATTCCTTATGTACATACTCAAAATGGTTTAACTAAAATGTTTATCAAACGTTTACAATTGATTGCTAGGCCTTTACTTTTGAGAACAAAATTGCATGTTTTGGCATATGGACATGCCATCTTACATGCAGCATCGTTGGTTCGTTTGATACCTATTTCAAATTCCCAATATTCTGTTTTTCAACTTGTACTTGGTAGTCCACCTAACGTTTTACATTTACAAACATTTGGATGCGTAGTGTATGTACCAATTGTACCCAGACAACGTACTAAGATGGGTCTTCAATGAAGATTGAGAATTTATGTGGATTTTGATTCACCGTCGATTATTCGTTATTTAAACCAATGATGAGTGATATATTTAACACACTTTTTACAGATTGCCATTTTAATGAAATATATTCCCCATCATTAGGGGAGAAAAGACCAAGACCGTTTATGAAGAACAGCGTGAATTGGCATGGAATGTATCCACTTTGTCTCATCTTGACTCTTGTACTGCCTAGTGTAAAAATGAAGTACAAAAAAAAATTCATCTTCAAAAGATTATTAATTAAATGTCAAATGCATTTACTGATATAGCAAAGGTGACAAAGTTACATATACCGGCTATGAATATGCCTGTGAGAATTGATATACAAATTGGACAACCTAAAATGGCAACAAATGAATCATCTATCCCACGCCTGAAGCTTGGAAGATCAATTGGGTCAAAATATTCAGCTCCTCAAAATAGGAAACCAAGAGTACGTACAAACCCCCAATGAATTTGATGAGTTTAAGGGTAAAGAAATTGACACACTACTACAAATATGTGAATATATATCGGTCAATAGATCATGATTCTTGTTATAACCGTTATCTTAATTTACTACATAATGGTTTTTAAAGAACCATTATATGAAAGAGGGTTAACCCATGATATTTGGTCTTGGGATTTGTCCTTAATTATTAAATATAATGGTTTTGAATCAAAACCGTTGTGTTGAGCAAGTGAAAAAAAAAAAAAAAAAGGAAGAAGAATTTGCGGCTCTTTGTAAATTGGCGAAAAATGCTGGGTTTAATGAAACACTCCCTTCCCTTAACTCCAAGTGAGTCAAAACTCCCTTGACTTCAGGTAGTTTAAAACCCTAAGATCTTGCTGTACTAAACCAAAGGAATGAAAACAAGTTCTTTTTAAACCTAAGTTGTTCTTAGCAGTTCCAATAATGCAAGCGTAGTTCAAATCATCAAGAAGTAGAGTACTAGGCTTGGGTTTATGCATAAATTCTTCCTCCATAGACCCATCGCTTAGTACCACCATATTCTAAGATCACCAAAAACTCGTCACTGTAGTTTCCCTTTCATGCAGTTGCAAATATGGATTTTGGTATTTAAATTTTATTGTAAGTGTTTTAGTTAAAAACAAAAACTAAGAAATATTTTATCAAGTTAAACATCTGCACAAACTTACTATAATTTGATGACCATACAAGATGTTTTGGTGTGTATCATAATGGTGAAAGTTTAAGGAGACAAAATTGAAGCTTACTTAAAGTTAAATAACAAACAAATGTCATCAACTAGGCCATACTAGTTGAACTTTCTCCCTACATTTGTAAATTAAGACCAGAGAATCAAAATTTTGTTATGTTTTAATATCACTTAATGTGATATTTTATATGTCGTTTTAGTAATTGTGGTTAACTATGCTAATATGTTAATATAGATATAATTAATATGTATCGTCATCAAATTATAGTAAGTGCGTGCACACGTTTAATTTGATAAAATATCTCTTGTTCTTTGTTCTTAACTAAAACACTACTATAATTAGAGGATCACAATAAGAAGTTTTAAAATTTAAATTACCAAAATGTTACAACAGTCAAAATTTAGGGGCCAAAATAGAAATTTATTTATCTTTTTTGCCCAAAGAGGGCATTTGGTTTTGGATGGCGTGTCCAATCCGCATCATCATAATGCATCGTTGTTTTGGAATCTCCCCTTGTACATGGCCTTCTTTTCATTAGTTGAAACATTTTTCGTATATAACCTAAAAGGTTCAAACCCCAAAAAAAAAAAAAAAAAGCTCAAAAGCTCGCAACTTTGGTTATAAGGGATCCAAACATCCAATTCTAAAGTTTTCAAATAACTGAATAATAATTGCAAAGTAATGATCTACGAAGCACTGATACTCTAAAAAATTAGGGTATGCAGCTACTAATACTCCATTTGCACCAATACGGCTCAATATGTATCGAATAAGCAAATTGACGTATCCGTTGACTTTCCGACATTACTAGGATACGCTATTGATATAGACCGGTCATGGATCCAGAAAGGATAGTTTTGAAAATATTTTAAAAAAAATAGGGTCTGACTAAAATTATAAAAAATATATGGGTTAATGATTCTGATCGATAAAGAAATAGAAAAGAAAACGAGAAAAAGGCCGAAAGGAAGAGACGCGGACTCGTGAAGAGAAAGGAAGAGAAGAAAACCCAACCTGCAACCCAGAATCCAGATCACCACCGTTGCGGGTCTTCACTCGTCAGTCACGTTCGCGGGTCAAGGTAAGTTCTTCCTCCCCTTGCTGCTTGATATGGCACATATGGGTTTTGAATGTTTGATATGATTTTTTTTTTTTTTTATATGGCTAATGGCTAATGGGTTGCATCTGATTAGTATATATTGGGTTTTTTTAAAATGGGTTTCATCTGATTACTGATTAGTATATTGTTTTTCATATGGTTTTTTTTTTTTATATTGGANATTGGAGGGGATGGATTTGATTACCTAGACTTGGAGAGTGCCGGGATGCTTGATATTGCAAACCTTTCTGTTGATGAACCCGAATTAGAGGCCATGTTATTACCGATGATGTTGATGTCGATTATGATGAATGAAGTTGTGTAGGAACATGTGTTTTTTTTGGACCATGTTATATGTAGTGTTTTATTTAGAACTTATTTTATGAATTATGGTGTGTTTTATTTGGGATATTTAGATGTGTCATTTATATTTTTACTTGTAAATATATATATATATATATATTATATTTAATTGCCGAATCCAAGCCATATCAGTGCAATGGTTTTTTGATATTTGCCGTATTGTGTACCAGTGCGGTATCCGTATCAGTGCTTCTTAGGAAATGGCGATGGCTGCTCTGAGACGAGAAGGGAGACGTTTCGCTCCTCTTATCTCCCCCCATCCAATAGCTGCCGTCCGATCCTCTCTCATCCCTGCTGAGTACGTTCTCTTTTCGAATCTGCTGTGTTTCCAATCCTTTTGTTTGCATTTTGTTTCTAAAAAAGTTTGTGACATGGAAAAACAAAATTAAATAGAATGTGGATGTCAATGTTATGATGGGTTTTGTTAATTGGTGAATAAATAGCAGATAATTGATTTTTTTTTTTTTTTACTTAAAGCATTGCAAAGGTCAGTGTTATGT
>QANT01008785.1:0-46784 GCA_003254885.1 Purshia tridentata
CAAAGAAAATTTTTAAGTTCAAATCTCATAAATGACAATTGATAAAAAAAAAATATATATTTACACTATACTTGGTAAATGTAAAATAAACTATAGTAAATTACTTTAAGTCCAATTTACAATCCTTAATGATAAATGAACTCATCTAAAAGGTTGCAAGATAAATAGGTTTAGCTTTTATTGCTAGCTTGAGTCATGTGATTGTGTTAGGGTTCTCTTCTTATTGCTCCCCTCCTCCTTCTGTTGTTAGCCTTTTCGAGGCAGATTATGTGAGTTTGTATATATCCAAAGTAGTCTCTAGCTAGTTTGGTTGTTTGGGTTTTTGCCTGCTTCTTTATCTCGAAAGAAAAAAAAAAGGTCTAGTTTTTGACAAATAAGTTACATTTTAATTTCTTCCGTGTTTTTTGTGTCGAGCGTTCACTAGGTGTGGGGACTTTTTTTTTTTTTGACACTAGGCAAATTATTACGGTATAATTGTCAAACAGTGACAATTAGTAACAATCATTTTAACTCAAAAACACGAGTGTAACTGACTCCATAAGCTTGATTTTTGTATTTTATGTTGGTTTTATTAGTTTTTGACATCTTATCGGGACATATATTAGTGTTATTTTTATACTAACAAAATAGCTATTGTTGTACACTAACATTTGCCAAACACTTGGTGAACAGTGTCAAGCACTCAGTGGGTTCCATGTCGCGTATATTTCATTAAAGTGTATCGAGTTGGAATTTACCATAGCATGTGAACTGGGTTATCAATTTTTTTTAAAAAAAATTGGACTTAAAAAAAACCCATATAATTATTCCATACTTTATGGATGTGAAATAAAATTTTAAATGTATTATTTTGAAAAGCGCTCTAAAGCTAACCATGTAGTAAGATAACTCGACGCTAACCATTCTTTTGAGCTTACTAATTGTATGATCCCAACCGTTTATTTTTTAAGTTCACATTCAAAGATCATGCTTGCAAAAAAGCTTACTACACAATGTAATTTTATGATCTAAATCATTTATTTTTTAAGTTAAAATATCATGCTTGCAAAAAAAACAAAATCAAAAATCGTTTAGTCAGTTATTAGTAAGCTAATTGTGCTCATGTAGATACACAAACACAAGTTTTTCAATAAAACATGAAATGATTATAATTATAATCAAATGACTAAATGAATTTTGATTTAATTGACTTTTTACAAGATTGATATTTAATTAGAGACTTAAAATATGAATGGTTTAAATCTTGAAATAATATCATATAATAAGTTTAAAAGAGTGGTTAGTACGGTATTATCTTACTAACCAGTTAACTCTAGAAATTTTTGTGTTATTTTATTATGCAATTTGAAAACATCATTTCTTATAGGGTTGAATAATTCATCAAATTAGTAAAACGACGTGTTAAAAACAAAAAAAAAAAACAAAAAACAAAAAACAAAAAGAAAACAAAAAACAAAAAAAAGTAAAACAACGTGATCAAACGTACCACCCAAATTTTTATCCGAATTGAACACTCACGCAACCAAGTCCAGCCACAACATGGTGGATCAGCTCCGCCACCAGTCGATGTGGTCCCCACACCCCCCATGTTGTCCTATCCAACTTTTCGTGTTCAAACGACCAACACGTGGCCACTCCCCATTTCTGTCTTCATCAGCCTCTCTCTCACCTCACAGTCCAGCTGTCCTGTCCACGTCACTCATCACAAGCACAAGAATTTAGATGGTGATGGGCTTAGACATACAGATCCACACCCAATCCCATGAACATGGTATGATGATGTATGTAACATGTGTTACATACATAATACATGATACATGAGATATAGTATAGCATATATACATTCAAAAGTGGCAATTTCAAAAATAAAAATAAAAAAGAAAAAAGAAAAAAGAAAAAAAATAATTAGTTGTTTCCGTCTGGAGACAGCTTTAAAAGCAGACTCTCTCCGCGCTTTCTCTCTCACACAAACACCACCGCTCTCTTCGAAAGTAATTAGAAAAGTGTAATTAGGGGGGAGAGAGAGAAAGAGAGAGAGAGATGGGGGGCTTTGAATGTGAATCAGAATCATGGGTTTCTCCGGCAATCTCATTACAAGAGAACCCAGAAAAAGAAGATGAGCAAAGAAATCAACCACTAGAAGAGTTCGTAGAGGGAGAAAGAGAAGCAGAATGGCCAAAGCTAAAGAGCATGAAGAGCGATAAGAAGAAGAAGAAGAACCAAGTTTTGCTTGAAGGGTATGTGGAGGCAGCGGACGAAGACGATCTGTCGAGGACCAAGAGCTTGACGGACGAGGACCTTGATGAGCTCAAAGGGTGCTTGGATCTGGGCTTTGGGTTTAGCTACGATGAGATTCCTGAGCTCTGCAACACATTGCCTGCTCTTGAGCTTTGTTACTCTATGAGCCAGAAGTTCATGGACGAGCACCAGAAGTCTCCCGAGAATTCTCCGGCGGCGACCCCACCCGATTCGTGCCCTTCGGTTTCGAGCCCGATTGCCAACTGGAAGATCTCTAGTCCTGGTGAGTCATCTGGCTTTTTTTTAAAAAAAAATTTTCATGTGACTCTGGGTGATCCAGCTCCTCCCTTTGTTTTAGTGTATTATGGGTTTAGATTGTGATTTAATTTAATATGAACTGAAGGTGAAATCAAGAATTTGGTTATCTGACTGTTGATTATTGAATGGAATTTTGGGAAGTGTAAATTGGCCTGCTTGATGTTTCCGGTGGATGAAATGGTGAACTGGGTCCTGAAGTTTTAAATAGTGTCCATTGTGGTATGATTGATGTGGAGGTTGAAATTGAAAGTTCTGTCTTGGTTTGAATTTGTCCCCAATTGGGGTTTGTGTTGTTATTCTAATGTTGTTTTAATGCATACTGAATCTTCAAACATCTGACCTCTTGGTAACATTTTGCTTGTCCAGGTGATCATCCTGAGGATGTGAAAGCAAGGCTCAAATACTGGGCACAGGCTGTGGCATGCACAGTCAGACTATGCAGCTGAGAAAGATTAGGACTTTTTTGGATTAATGTCTTAGAGGAATATCAGAAAATGGATGGACAGTTTCTTTGACATCAATCAAACATTAATAGTGTGGACCATCATCTGGAGCTTGTGCTTCACTGGTTTATTCCAGAGTGGCTTCTATCGGGAATGAATGTTCCTGCAATTCTTTTGCTGGAGATGGACTCGTAGAACCTGTTGATGATGGATCTACTTTGAGGAAGATGATTGAAGAGGAATATTTCAGGTTTGAGATCAGCCAAATACCTGAGCCTTGACTTAATTGATCGGAACCTAAGCCATTGTTTAGGATTATTGTATCCAGAATAATGAAAATAAATCATGAAATGAATAAACGCATATTTCTTTTTTATTTTTAGTCAATTTTTCGGTGTCTATGAATTCCAACCTTAGCTGTTGGTTTTTATGCAGCGGTGAGAGCCGCCATTAGAGCTTCACCAAGTACTTGCCGACCTCTGCATTTGCTGAGGTAACTAACCTAACTGATCAGTGAACATTGTGTGCTTTTCCGGTGCTGACAAATATGACACTATAATGAATGTTATGGTTCTGTGATGCGAAGAAAGCTTAACTGTACTGACTATTTTTGTTATCTGTCCTATGGATAGATTTACACCCCATTCGGCTGGAATTGCAGATGCAATTGGAAAGAGGGAGAGGATTGGGTACCTATTTTCCTGATTGACCATGAAATTTCATTTGTAAATTCTCAATTTTGTTCCTCTGGTTTGTTTTCTTGATATATGGTTTCTTATGGTTATGTCAAGGGATTGGAACTTTCATGTTTTGTTGTCTATATGGTTTTAGTGATACATTCTAGCTATTTTAGTTTCTGTTAGCAATGGAGAAGTATAATGATGACCTTAATTTGGGAAAATTTTCTTCTTGTGTGATCTTCATTAACGAATTGTAACCTGGAGATGACTTAGAAAAATTTAGGATGTGTGGCTTCTTATTAAGAAGTAGTCTTAAAGAATACTTTCAGAAGGTATTTTCTATATTCTAAAATTTTATTTATCCGAGAAGACCTTAAGGATAGGAAACAAGGGATAAGGTACTACAATGCAAATTGGATTGGTAATGTTTGATGGTGTTCAAGGTCATTGGGATTAGTTTTCTTGTATGGGATAAGAGAAAGGTTTGCCTCACATTGTATGCAGAAAAATGAATGGGACAATACTTCTTTAATCATGTGCTAGGGTTTATTGTACAGAGAATCGTGATGAGAGAGATAAGTACATATGGCGTATCTGCTCTTTTTAGGTTATATGATAAGAGAGATAATTTATCGGACATTTTATGAATGTACATGTTCTTTAATTTTCTTGTATGGGATAAGAGAAAGGTTTGCCTCACATTGTATGCAGAAAAATGAATGGGACAATACTTCTTTCATCATGTGCTAGGGTTTATTGTAATCCTGATGAGAGAGATAAGTACATATGGCGTATCTGCTCTTTTTAGGTTATGTGATAAGAGAGATAATTTATCGGACATTTTATGAATGTGCATGTTCTAGGCAAAGTTGTCTACATTATACGTCTCATAGTTTTATAAGAGGGGAAGAGGGTTGCTGCCATATAAGCCATGGAGACCTATTCAACGATTTTGAATGCAAATTTGACTTGGCAATCTTGTTTCCCAAGAATGTAGAATGTGCTTACTTCAGTGTATGATTGGAGGTTTATAATTCGGCCTACCTTGGTTAACTTATCTTTCCAAAGATTCTTATCAATTACGGCACCTTATTATTTAATTAATTTTAGTTATATGCCAGCTTAATGAATCATTGGGGTGGTTATCTGCTTATCTGTGGTCAAAGGATTTGTTGCCACTAAGTAAACCCACTTAAAGACTCTAAGTTTCTAACATGTGTAAATCGTTTACTTTTCTTTCTAGGCAATGAGCAATTCTTAAATTTTACGCAGTTGTGTTAAATGTCTTTTACTACACGTTACTTATTTCCAATATTGACTAAAATTTCTCACTTTTATGCTATTAGGCTTTATTTGGTGCATATTAGAGGATTGTATAGGATAAAGAGTAATGCTGCATTTGTCACATTTTTATACCATGATTTTATATAATTTTATGTGGTAATTTACATGGCATTCATATATTGGACACTAAAAAATAAAAAATAAAAACTCTAAAAATAAGGAAATATTTTGTCAGTACAATAATGATATGTAAGATGGTATAACAAGCATGGTATAAAAGTATGGTAAGAATAGTATTATTGTAGGATAAATGACTAAATTTATTTGCATTCAAGAAGAATATGAAGGGAATTTTTTAACTTGAAGGAAGAAGATGAAAATAAGATATATTATTTAGTCTCACAATTTTTTGGGGAGATTGAAAAAAATAAGTATTTTTATAATTAGTCTATTTTAATATATATTTTTTTTAAAATAAATTTTATTTTTTAAATACATATGAATTTAACTATTTATCTTTATGTATCAAACAAGACATTAATAGTTATAACAAAAGAGTAACATTATTTTGTGCATTTGCACTGTTTTTGCTTTTATGCTTTAATAATTAAGTAAATGAAAGGAAAAATATAAAAGAGAAAATTGCAAGTGTATAAAATAAGAGTGCGAAAATCGCTATTCTTCGGACAATCTTTACTAATTTTCCAATCACTGCAAAGGGCATTTCAAAAGAAATAATTTTCATTTTGAGAATGGAAACATGAGAGCAATGTGGAATCTCCACAAGTTGAACAACAAATTGAGGTTAGTACATAGAAACCATACATCTTGTTTGTATAAAAGCAATTCATTTGATTTGCAAGTGATTATCCAAGTAGCTTAAACAAATCAACAAATAAAGGTCCATTTTTCTCTCTCTATCTTTGAAAAATCTCATTCTTTTCCTCATCAATTGTCATTAATTCTACAACCCACCACCCACCATTCAGCAGACCCTGCTTGCCTTGACACAATCTATAGACTTCTGGTGATGTGGGTTCTTTTTCTCGGGCCTCAAAGCTTCCATTCTTTGGCCTTTTTCGAGTTTCTTCCAGAATAATGAGTGGATTAGACAAGTTGGAAAATAAATTTAAGTGCAAAGGAGGAATACTTCATATAATACATGCAAACATGATCTTCAAGATGTACCACCTAAAAGATGCACACAGCTCCCAGACAATAATGAGCTTATTTGATAATAACAATTGCAACTCTTCGTAAAAACGCTTCTCAATTTTATTGCTCTTAACCTTTGTATTCTCTCACTTGCTTTATTTTATAGAGGGAAAATTATAGCAAATAAACCCAAGACCCCACATCGCAGTTCAGTATGCAACTTCACATTGTACCAATTTTTTTATTATAATATACTGTTTAACTCACTTAAGGGTTTTTCGTCAATTTGGTCAAAACATCTGTTAAAAGTTAATTAGGTGAACCAAAAACGTTCAACTTTTAAGGGGCAAAATCATCTTTTCAATCTTCATTAAAACATAGTTATAAAAAACAAAAAATATTTAAACAAATAAAATTAAAATTAAATAGAATGCAAAAAGGGAACGAGGAGCATAACCCACCCTACCTCTCTACCCTTTTCAGCCTGTCCCCCGCCGCTGTCGACCCCTTCCACCATTGGCGATACCCTCTCTCCTCTACCACATCTCTCTCTCTTTATATATATATATATATATACATACAGGAAGACTGTTGTATACCATATACAAATAGCTTATTTGTATATCTTCACCTATAGCTCACTCCCATGTAATTTTTTAATAATCCGAACCATCTATTTTTCAGTAATTCAAACTATCTATTTTTTAGACCTTTATTCATAGATCATCTTTACAAAAAATTAGTCAAATCAGAAATTATTTGCCTATTTAACTTTAACATAGATGGTTCGGATTTGGAAATTACATGAAAGTGGGCTATGAGTGAAGGTATATAAATAAGTTATTAGGAGGAGGTATACAACATAGACTTCCTATATATATATTTGGTGTGAACACCACCAAATCCAAAGTGTGTTAGTGATGTTCACACCTAGTAAAGAGAAAAAGAGAGAGAAAAAGAGGGTGAGAGACACATAAAGTGAGACACAGAGAGAGAGAGAAGTGTAAGTGGGGAGAGGAGGTTTGGCCAGTGTAGGGGGAGTGAGGTGACGTGGGGTAGGGATGGGAGTGTTGGAAATATGCACTACAACCAACAGTAATTTTTGTTGCTGTGACTCGATGGATATTTCAATTGACATGTAATATGAAAAAAAATTAATGGGTATATGCATCATTCATTACAATGAGAACTCTAGCATAAATGTATAAATGAATATATGCATCTATGGAATCTAAGACCGAACAATTTGGGATTGAGAATACTATTTCAGACATATATGGTTTGATCACCTTAATGGAGGTTACCATGACAAATCATAATACCAATTGAGGAATTTTTATAAGTTTTCCTTATGTCAGAACTTGCAAATTACATATGACACTTATGAGTTAGTAAACAAGAGTTTGATTCATGATGATTTTCCATTTGAGCTATTTGTGATGACACTAAGCGCTAAGTTTGAGTGACTAATTAATTTCCTCACAAGTTAGTGGTCCAAACTAAGTACAAGCTTAGATGCATTAACTGAATGTTTTGATTCAATCGATTTTGTAAAATGTACTACAATTACGTAGAGATATACAAGTGTTTCTAGTTGGTGTAAGCAATGGGAGTGGCTTTATGGTATATGCTAGGAAGCACCGATACTGATACGGGTACGGGGACACGACACGCCGATACGATAAAGTTCAAAAAGATTAGGACACGACACGACTTTGACACGTATATTTAAATATTATATATATATATAAATAAATTTATCCATATACAATTCTCAAATATTCAAAATACATAAATAAAATACCACATAAAACATATATTTGTCAAATAAAACTCATAAAACATGTCCCAAGTTCCTAGTCTAATTAATTTCATTAATCTTTGTGGGGACCAAGGACAATTTCTATTTATGCCCAAGGGTGAATATGGGCAAATGGTAACAAGAAGGTAGTGCCAATGTAGCAAAGTGGTACCTACTGTAAGCTCCTAATACCTAAGGACCCATCCCCCGTTTAAACAAAAAGGGGAGCTACCCTAAACTAGGTAGTCACCCACTTTGGGTGGTCTTGTCACCAAGGTACTATGGAGATCGTCTTTACCCACATATGAGAAGTGGACCTTACCCGAAGGCGCACAACCCAACTATGGACCTGCCATAGTAAATCCCGCATGAGAGGTACTCCATCCGGGACAGACCACTACAAATGGGAGTACCTCCATGGAGTGGAGGACCTCCACAAACTTCACCTGAAATAAGGAAATAGATTCCTACTACAATTGGACCTATCCAATAACATGAACTAAGCTTGAATCCTTCCCAAATAAGGATTCAAGCATAGAAGTTCAATCCTATATGGATTATACTTCCCGGTGATTACAAGTTCAATGAACTTACAATCCTAAGGCCATGAGGATTAGCTCATCCTCTATATAAACGCTCTCATAATCCTATTCGGAGGTAAGAAATTCTAAGCTCTAAGCCCACTGCTTTGAGTTATTGATCGATCTTGTTTACTAACTTGATCGTCGGAAAGCCGTTGGCCAGCACCACACCGGTGCCCTCTAACCTCCCGGAGGTCTGTTCGTGTTTGCAGGGTCATTGATTTTTCAAGTCTAGCCTTTTGGAGAATTCGCGTTACAACAATTGGTGCTTTCATTGAGAGCAAAGTCAAGAACTTCTCGTTTCGGACCTTGCTTTTTGAAATTTTTGTGGACCACTTCTCCCCAAAATTATGGCGGAAGAGGTGATCATGGACGCTATCACTAATGGGCGTCCCATAGCTTCGGTAGTCGTGGACCGTAGGAGTCAACAGGTTGGCGGTAGCAATGATCGCGTGGAGGTCCATACCACTGATGACGGTAGCCAAGCTACTCGCCGTCAACAACTTGATGAGTACCAAATAGCCCTTTGCCGTGTAAAAGACCAAACCCGTACGGACATGGAGGCCCTGAGGAGACAAGTGCAAGAAATGAGTGAAGCACTGAAAGTCGACCTCTGTTGATCCCACAGAAGAACCTCTCGTCGAACCCACAAGGAACGTAGAAGAAGCCCCCTAAGGGGTGAAGGTGGAAGGACTCGATTCACGAGGCAAGAGAAGCAAAAGGAAAAGGTGGGAGAACTTGTGTACCGCTCCCCTGATGCTTTGTCGCGTGGTCCTTGCCGAACACCTGCTAGTCCTCCTAGGGGTAGAAATCGCCCCCTAAGCATAGGACCCGTTCTACTAGAAGAAGGATTTCAGTGTCCCTGCTTGGCACCTCACGTAGGTGGGGAACTACTACGAGTCCCTGGCATGAGAAGGGAGGAACCCCCACGTCAAGGACGAGGCAGGGGCAATCAACCACCTCCTCATCATCCACCACTTCAAAACTCGGAATCCTACTCATCGCATGCATCAAGTGGCCTATCAAGAAGGTCAGGTAGTTATGTGAGCCAAAGGGCGGTCGAAAGAATGCTGAATGAACGGATGGAGCAGCTCCATTTGTGGAAGGACCCGCATGAGGCTAAGCTAGAAAGTGAGATACTTCGAGTGAATGAGTCCCCCTGGCAAACCACATACTTCGGGTCCAGCCATCGGAACGCTTCGCCATGCCAAGATTTAAATTGTTCAAGGGAGATTCAGACCCTATTAACCACATAAGGATGTACCAGAATCTAATGGCACCTTGTGGTGACAATGACGCTTGGATGTGCAAATTGTTCCCTTCAAGTTTGGAAGGGTCCGCCCTCACGTGGTACCATGCCTTGCCAGTCCGCCCTCACGTGGTACCATGCCTTGCCACCCTGCTCCATTGTTAGCTTTGCCGACCTATGTTCTACCTTTGTAAAACACTACTCCGCCTACCGCGACATGCGAAAGGATACGGACCATCTCTTTATGGTCAAACAATGGGAAGATGAGTCCCTCCAAGATTTCGTGAAGCGCTTCAAGTCGGAGGTGGCAAAAATAGAGAAGTACGATGATCACATGACGGCTGTGGCGTTCCGACGTGCGCTATCGGTAGAGTCCGCACTATATGGGTCCTTGATCAAGAAGGGCACCTTAACTTTTGCCCAAACATTGGTACAGGCGGAGAAGTACATTCGATGGGACGATGAGAAGCGAGGAACCCCTGCTAAGAAAGAAAAGGATGACCGTGATACCCGGAAGTACCGCAATGAAGGCGTGGAAGCTAAGAAATCTAATAAGTCCGACAAGTATGGCGCTCCGGAAAAAGGAAAAAGGGAAAGGGAAGATCGTACAGAACCAGATAGGGAAAAGTACACCCCACTGAAGCTCCCAATTAATCAAGTCCTCTACATGATTAAGGACCAACCTTGGGTAAAGCGTCCACCACCCATTAGATCGGACTCCGGCAAAAAATTTCCCGACAAATATTGTGCCTTTCATAAATCTAAGAGGCATCTTACAAGGGATTGTATTGCCCTCAGGGACCATATTGAGGAACTTTTGGAGCAAGGTCATTGCTGGGAATTTGTGAGGGATGAGGCGTTGAAGCAAAGACTTGGGAAGCAAGAAAGGCAAAGATCTCCGAAGGTGGACCCACCTGTGAAAAAGCCCACCATGAACCTCCAATGCATCCTTTCGGAACCAGAGTACCTTGGTTCTACAAGAAAGGAGAGGGACCATAGTTGCAAAAGGGCAAGGGAGGTACTTGCTGTGCCCCTGAAAGACCTTACGAATGAAGACGTTATGAATTTTTCAGAATAAGACGTCGCAACTTTGCATGCGCCACATGAGGATGCGTTGGTTATCACTATACAAATTGCTCACGCCTCTGTGGGACGTGTGTTGGTAGACAATGGGGCGTTCGTCAACGTATTATTTAGGGAGGCAGTAGAGCGCATGGGTTTACTAGAGGACATAACCCCTGTGTCCAAGCCATTTATGGCATTCGATGGAAGTCTTGTCCATTCAATTGTGACATTGTCTCTACCTGTAGTCGTGGGGTCCCCTAGCCCACTTACTTTGTTCATGGTTGTCGATTGCCCAACACCCTACAACGCCATATTAGGACGACCATGGCTCCATCGCATGAGAGCGGTCCCCTTGACATATCACCAGGTCCTAAAGTTTCCAACTAAGGAAGGAGTCCAAGAGATCAGGGGGGATCAAGCCACCGCCCGTAGCTTCGCAGTAGTAGGACCACTACCGGCAGCCACCGCACAAAGAAGATTCCTATTGGTTGCGACTGACTACTTCACTAAGTGGATAGAGGTGGAACCCCTTGCAAATATTCGTGACAAGGAAGTGTAAAAGTTTATATGGCGAAACATCGTTTGCCGTTTTGGGATACCTCAAACCTTAGTGTTCGATAACGGCTTGCAATTCATGAGCTCAGAGGTCACTGATTTTTGTAGGTCCTTGAACATAAAAAATTTGATGTCAACACCTCGGTACCCACAAGGAAATGGACAAGCGAAGGCATCCAACAAGACCATACTTGACACCTTAAAGAAAAGGTTGGAAGAAGCAAAAGGAAAGTGGGTAGACGAGTTACCAGGGGTCCTATGGGCGTACAAGACCACAAAAAGAAGGCCCACAGGTGAAACACCATTCTCATTGGCATTCGGCACGGAGGCCATAATACCAGTTCAAGTGGGGATGCCGACACTTCGTGTGGAAGAGAGGACTACCCACGAAAATGGAACACAACTCCAGCTAAATATTGATTTGTTGGAAGAACGAAGGGAGCACGCCTTGGTAAGGATTTCCTCCTACCAACAACAAGTAAGGTCATATTACAACAAGGGCGTCAAGGTAAGGACCTTTCAAGAAGGAGACTTGGTGCTAAGAAGAGTATTCCAGAACACCAAGGTCCCCGGGGAAGGAAAGCTGGGCCCGAATTGGGAAGGACCATACCAAGTGACCAAGGTTGAAGGAAAGGGTATACTCTCTGTCCTAAATGGACGGCACACCTATTCAAAAAAGGTGGAATGTCACCAACCTCAGAAGGTACTATGCGTAAGAGAGACCCCAACTCCTCGAAGGCACAAAGAAAAAGGTCCACACCTCCGTAGGTACAGACCACGCAGACGAGCGCACAAAGAACATGGGGCGGTAAGCAAAAAGGTTCCTACACCAATAGATGACATAAGGTCTGGAAAAGAGCTCTAGGCTAGTACCATCATCTTGTATTGTGATCATAGACTCAAATAGATCACCCTGCATCGATTGTAATGTGGGGTGCACCCACACTGCAAAATTTAATATAGACTTCGGCTATTTAATTCAATGTATCATAGTTCGTCTAACTATATTGCATTTGGTCATAGTCTATATAAATATATAAATTTCGGTAACGTCCATTTAGCGTTCGCTTACAAGTCCAAATGAAAGCTGAATGAACTCTACCAAAATCATGTATCACGGCATGTAAGTCCGTACTACACTTTAAAGGTCAAGGTTCTGCGGATCATAGGCCTCACTGAACTAGGGACCATCGACCTAAGGAGCATCCAAAGAATAGTAACGCTCTTCTAAGTACCTCACTCAAGGGCAAAACTTTGACTATCGGATCTGCACCCTAAAGACAAAAATCTTAAGGTATGGACCCTCTAGTTTAACAATAAAATCCAAGCATAATTTACTTTTCAGATCCAAGAACCCTAAAAATAAATGGGGGCAACTATACAGGCTAAGTATCAGAGTGGCGCACGCTTCGGATTGCAAGGCAAAAATTTGCATAAATCTTACCCGACTAGGGGGCATCATGCACGCCCAGAAGCATTCACCAAATGGTGATGCGGTGGAACAGTGTAAAAACAAAAATAAAGTTGGAGTGCCTTTCTCAAGGAATCGCCAACAGGTGGTGCACCCCACAAATCATTTCGGTGTAGTTCGGGCGTCCTATTTCGGACCCACCCATAGAAGGCACTAAGTTCACATGACAAAAGGCGCAAGCGCTCATTATACTTAAGAACGTGAAAGAAAAGCATGAAATTATATGGAGCAAAGCCCCGGCTAGATAATATTTCCAAAGGTACTTACAAAAATAGGGTCCCAACACCTTAAACAACTAGGCAACGCGCCCACAAAGATAAAGCACCTCTAAAGCATCAAACGTCAAAGCACCTTTGCAAAAGATGCCAAGGATCAAAACATAACAAAATAAGGTCCAGCACAGCAGGGACAAGCATAAGTTCCTCATGACTTGGCGCCATCATCATCCCTGGCACTGGGCTTCCTAACCTCCGCGAGTGGCATCGGAGTCTGACTCCCCCGAGGAAGAAGGCACCGAAGACTCTGAGAAATTCCTCTCCGCTGCCCAAGTCTGGACCTTTTCGTCATCCCAACCATGCTTATGGGACTTGCCCATTATCTGATAGTAGTACCCTATGGTAAATTCTTCCTCCAAAGTGTCGTCAAGTTGTTGTTGGAAGTTGGACTTCAAAACGACCGTCGCCCTCTCCAAGTTCACTTTCGCCAAGGACCTCTCGTGCTCCTCACACATCTTGAGTTGGGAGGATAACTCTTCATCTTTGTGGGATATCTCTTCCTCTTTCTCTTTCAAGGTCCTCTAAACCTTACTAAACTCTTCCTTCAAAGACCGGACCTCTCGCTCAAGCTCAAGTACCACCCTCTCTCTCGTTGCGAGGTCGGCACGCATTTTGCCCAGCTCCTCCTCCGCCTTCACTTTAGCCTCTGGATTCTCGGTGGCAGACCGCTGCCAAGAAGAAATTTCATTTCGGTATGACTTAAGGGTAGAGCGATCTCTACTCCTCATAGACTCCATGGCCTTAATGTAACCCTCCATGGTAGCTTCAACCTGGTAGGTAACACACAAGGTACCAACAATTATAAGCAATAACAGTACTCACAAAGAAAAGTCACAACGAAGGGTGAGAAAAATTTACCGAGTACCGCAGCGAGTAGAGCTTCCTCTTCAATGTCCCGACGTCATGCTTCTCCAATATGGCATGGTTGGAGGGGAGGACAACCCCTTGCATAATGGTGGTAGCGACTTCACCATCTTCAAGACCTGCGGAGTCTTCCTTCACCTCTTTTCCATGGGACAAAAATGTGGGACGCCAAGTCTTGGAGGCAGGGGCGTCCCCCTTCCCACTAACCACCTCTTCATTTTGCTCCAGGAAAGAAGGACCTCTCTCAACCATGTTCCTCTTGAGGCGCGGTGGAGTTGTCTCAAACATTGGAATAACATCCTCCATCCCATCAAGCTCCAAATCAAAGCCATCTAGTAGAGTAGAGTCGGAGTTGACGGGAAGGCCGGTGTCGCTATGGCAAAGTATGAACTTCTGAAGAGCGTCTACCACCACCATTACCCTCTCTTGATTGGCAGCCGCCACTCCTTTCTTCTTTGAAGGACCTCTCCTCTTCTGGGCAACTTGAAGAAGAGGTACTACAACCTTAACCTCACCATCGGGACCATCGAACTTCGCCTTTTTAAGGACCTCAGAACTCGATGAAGTACCTTCACCACCCTTGTTGCTTCTTCGCTTCCTTCATTGCTTTGGGTGTAGTACCCGCTGACTCAATTCGAGGAAGAAGCATGGTCGGAGGAAGGACCTGAGAGCTAAGCGGCACAACAGAATCAAGACCGTTCGGACCAAGACGCTTCGGATCTAAAAGCCATTTGAGGTCCTTGTGCTCAGATTTCACATGGTACAAAACATCAATTATGTCCGCACGGAAGGACTCAACATAATTCAACCTCTCTAGGTTCTTTAAGCCCTCTCGGTTGAAGGAGGTAGGGACCATATCATTTGTGCCTTCAATATGCCTACCCCAATTACCCAAAACCACTACCACATCTTCCATGTGGCTCTTGCCTTTACGATCATGGTTGGAAAAAAGATTGGCTTTCCCTCCTTCTCGTGCACGGCAAGCAACATACACCCTTCCTTTCTCAAATGGAGACACCCTAAACAAGCTTCTAAATTCATCCAACCCCAACTCAATGCCATAGAAATTCGTCAACCTCTCAAAACCCAATAACAACTTGAAAGAGTTAGGAGTGTACTGACAAGGAGACAACCCGAAATGATGGAAAAACCTCCTCTGAAATTGGGAGAACGGAAGCCTTACCCCAAGTCGAATTATGTGGGCATAAAACTTAATAGGCTGAGCACCCCCATCCGGCAAGCAATCAACCTCCGCCTTCCCCGACGGATCAATGTCGATCTTCACATCCTGGGGGCAGTTCGGGTATAAACGCTCCAAGAATTTGTTAATAGCATCCCTATCTTTAAATCCAGGGGAGAGGACAGCATTCTCCATGAAAACCGCAAGAAAATATACAAATGAAGAAGAGACAAAGCACAGCCTTGGAAGGGAACAAGGAGGGCAGGCGGCGGCGCTGCAAGGAGACGCTGGGTGGCGCAACACCACTGCACGGCGGCTCAAAGCAAGGCAAGGGCACGTCGGCACGGACCCACTGAAGTTCGAATTTAGGGACCCCTCAAACCCTTCGTCTCCAAAATAAAATAAAAAGAGAGGGGAGGCAAAGTTTTTCTTCTAGGTATGTTTGGTAAGTTGAAGCGTGAACAAAAGGAAAATTCTTGAAGTGATAAGGTTTTTCCTCTTCAAAATTCAAATTGAAAGAGTTGGAGAAAGGAGGACAAGGTCCCCTCTTTTTCGGGTTTCAAAAGAAAAGAAGGTCCAAGGAGAGTTTGATTTCGAAATTTAAAAAGAGATGAGATGGACCTACCGAGTTCGAAGCCTGGAAAGAAAAGATGAGGACCCCTAGTTTTTGGTTTCCTAAGAAGACACAAGGAGAGATAATAGGAAGTTTCGGAAATTCAAAAAGAAGAAAAGATAGTAAGAAATTTTTGAAATCCCATGGGAAGGGAAAGATGGACCTTCCGAATTCAAAGAGAAGTAGAAGGAAACTTCTGAAACTGAAAAGGAAGGATGGGGTGAGATTAGATGGATTCCAAGGACCCCTACGTTCTGAACTCAAAGGGGAAAATAGATAAGGTGGATTCTCACAATTCGAAAGAACAAATAAAGGAAACAAGCGGAAAAGGGAAGATAAGGGGAACTTCCAAAATTCAAGGGGAAAATAAGGTGGTTAAACCAAATTCAAATTTCAAAAGAAAAATATAAGGAAAATTCCCCCCATTTTCGGCTTCCAAAGAGGGAACATGCCTAAGAGGACCTTTCCTCCTCCCACCACATTTTGGAGCACGAAAATGGAGCTGCAACCATAAATCTTAAGCTTCCCAACATTTGAAAAGGTACCACCACAGTATCTGAGGTACTCAAAAAATTATTGGAAGTACTACCCCCAAGTTTCGGGTGCCCAATAGTTAAGTGAGGTACTACCGCAAAATTAGAGGTACTCAAAAATTAATTGAGGTACTACTGTAAAGTTTGAAGTACACAGAAACTAATTGAGGCACTACCTTAAAAAAATTAGTTAAGGTAGTACCCGAAAATTCAAAGCAAAAATACAACACCTCTCAAACAATCAAAGGATCCGCAATGGAAATTTCAAATAAGGCACCCATGCCATAAAAACAAGGGGCGGACCTCCCCAAAAAAAAAAAGAAAAAAAAAGGGCGGACGTGTCACTACCATGCGCCAGATGGTCCTTACTAAAGTGCATCCCTCCTCAAAGATCTCCAAGGAATACACTTTGGGGGCAATTGTGGGGACCAAGGAAAATTTCTATTTATGCCCAAGGGTGAATATGGGCAAATGGTAACAAGAAGGTAGTGCCAATGTAGCAAAGTGGTACCTACTGTAAGCTCCTAATACCTAAGGACCCATCCCTCGTTTAAACAAAAGGGGGAGCTACCCTCAACTAGGTAGTCACCCACTTTGGGTGGTCCTGTCACCAAGGTACTATGGAGATCGTCTTTACCCACATATGAGAAGTGGACCTTATCCGAAGGCGCACAACCCAACTATGGACTTGCCATAGTAAATCCTGCATGAGAGGTACTCCATCCAGGACGGACCACTACAAATGGGAGTACCTCCACGGAGTGGAGGACCTCCACAAACTTCACCTGAAATAAGGAAATAGACTCCTACTACAATTGGACCTCTCCAATAACATGAACTAAGCTTGAATCCTTCCCAAATAAGGATTCAAGCATAGAAGTTCAATCCTATATGGATTATACTTCCTGGTGATTACAAGTTCAATGAACTTACAATCCTAAGGCCATGAGGATTAGCTCATCCTCTATATAAACGCTCTCATAATCCCATTCGGAGGTAAGAAATTCTAAGCTCTAAGCCCACTGCTTTGAGTTATTGATCGATCTTGTTTACTAACTTGACCGTCGGAGAGCCGTTGGCAGGCACCACACCGGTGCCCTTTAACCTCCCGGAGGTCTGTTCGTATTTGCAGGGTCATTGATTTTCCAAGTCTAGCCTTTTGGAGAATTCGCGTTACAACATTTACTAACTTGACCGTCGGAGAGCCATTGGCCGGCACCGCACCGATGCCCTCTAACCTCTCGGAGGTCCGTTTGTGTTTGCAGGGTCATTGATTTTCCAAGTCTAGCCTTTTGGAGAATTCGCGTTACAACAATCTTCAAGATCATTTCCATCATCAGCAAACAACATGGCTTCTAATTCCGGCTGATCGAGAGAGATGTTTGCAATCTCAAGCATCCCACCACCTTCGAAGTCCATAAAATCAAATCCATCTCCTCCAACATCCCACATTTTGAGACTCACCTTCATTGTATAGTGGGGTTCTCCTTGATAGAAGACGAAGGTTATAATGAATATACACCAAATCTTCTGCTCTTTCCGGTGTTATTTGGTTCCTCTTTATCGAGTGTATAAAATTATAAGTACTCTAATTCCTTTCACAACAAGAGGAGGAACAAGGTTGTCCAAGTAGCTTAAAAGTAATGGCTTGAATTATTGATGTGGAAGATCCGTGAATACCTCACCATTTCATTGGAGCCATCAACCCTCTATCACCCATAGAATCATAACTTGCATAATCTTCAAGGCACATTGAGAAAGAAGCAAACTCCTCATTGATTTTTCTTCGATCTTTATCAAGAGGAAAATATCTCTCAAGAAATTTTTTTCCCTTCCCTTGTAATCTCAAAGTCCATGTGTGGAGAAACACGATTGGTGTCCTTTTCAAGCCATTCATTACTATAATATCTACAAATAGAGTAGTGACAGTAAATTATAAAATAATATTAATAAAAGTTTTAACACCAAATTTAAAAAGTAAAAATTTACTAAACAAATAAAAATAAGGTATCAAAGAATATTACCTAGGATTCAAAGAATGTGCTAAGAAATGGAGTGGTGTGCTACTTTTTGTCCATTACTCAATTAGAATTCCATACACCACATCAAAGAACCTTGATTGCTCATGAAGTTGTTTGCCTTCTTTTCTATAGATAGTTATCTTCACTTTCTCTATCATAGAATCCCACCACTCGTAAATCATGTGGAGACAAGGTACGTCCGCATTGGCCTTCCTAAGCATCTCATAGATGGGAGCGGTAAAGTCAAGAATATAATCAATGTCACTGCAAAAGTCTTCATCTAATATCTTCTCCTTGAAACCTCTCGCTTTTTTCATATCATCTTCTTTATAGGATTTCCATTGGTCACTAATCACCATTTGCTCTAAACCTTGCTTTATTTGCTTAAATCTTTTAACCATCACAATTGAGGAAGCAAAGCGAGTATCGACAACTGATAGCAACTTCAATTTGCAATGATTATTATACATTGCTAATCTCATGCTATGGTTCATAATAAAAACTTTTATGGCCAAAGCACTCTCAGAAATCTTTGAAATCCAACCACATTATTCCATGATGTCATCGTGCCTTGGACTAGAAGATGGTGAACAAATTCCCTTCAAAGCAAGATTGAGTGTGTGCACAACACAGGGTGTCCAAAAGGTATGTCGAAATTTGGCCTTAACAAGTAGACTAGTGGTCTTGCATACTGGAGCATTGTCAGTGATTATCTGAACCACATTTTGTGGACCTATTTCTCGAATGGTGTCAATCAACAAGCTAGAGATATAGAACTTGTCCTTGTACTCACCTTGAGTATTTATTGCCTTCAAGAACATAGGCCCACTCTCATAAACAGCCATGACATTTATAAGTGGCCTTCTTTGTGAATCCGACCACCCATCACTACAAAGACTTACACCTTTGTTTTTCCATGCGTTCTTAGTTGGTTCTAGTAACCTTTCAATGTGATTCTTCTCTTTTTGGAGAAATGTGATCCTTAATTTGTTGTTGCCTAGAGGAACATAACCCGGAATTGGATTAGAACAAGCATGGGTGAATGCACGCACATAGTGGGGATTCTTTGCAAAATGAAATGACAAGCCACCAGTGTAAAACTTTCTAGCAATTTCACCATCTAATTCTTCTCTAACACCCATGTTGAAAGCTTTCTCAGGGAGACTCACTGTCTTCCTCTTCTTGTGCTCAATATTTTCATACAGTGAACTCAATCCCAAAGTCCTACCATGAGATTAACCAATATGTTGACTAGAAGATGATGCAGGTAAGGAAACATGTCTAAGTAAGGATTGTTTCACCCTTAATTAGACCTCTTCCATAACTTTGACCATTTCTAATTCAAGCTCTCTTGTAACTTTCTCACAACCTTTAATCCCCTTCCCTTTCTTTTTTAATAGATGACCTTTTACTCTAAAATATGACCCTTTAAAAGTTTTCTTGCAGATGTTGCACTTAAAAGGAATATTTCCTCCAGCTTTCCCAGTTTTGTCAAGCTTTGTGACATACTTCTATAATGGTGCATTATCATTCACCTCAACTTCAGTAACATTTGAAGTTACATTACCAGTACCACCCTCTGCCATATTTTACTCACTATTCAGCCTTTCCCAGATTACCTAGACAAAACCAAAAAAAAAAACATCAAAATTATCATCAATATTAAGTTATTAACCCAACAATCCAACATATCACTGATATCAAAAAGACCAATAGTTAGAAAACCCAAAAATTTTAGAGAATAAACTAGGCTTACCAATCAGTATCACGCCCAGCGCCGATCTGTCTCGCCATTCCCAGTGTCGATTTGCCTCGCCATAGCCAGTCGCCATGCCTAGAGCCGATCTGCCTCGCCACACCCAATCGCCACAGCCAACGTTGAGCCCAGTTAGTCGCCGATCTCCTCGCGACGCCCAATTAGTCGCTGATCTGCCTCTCTCTCTCTCTCTCAGTCTTTCTCTAGTTCGTTTTCTCTCTTTTTTCTTTCAATTTTTTTTTCTTGTTTTTAAGAAATGCTTTGGTTTTTTGTTAAAAACCTCTTGTCGTGTCCCATTTTCATGTCCCTGCGTGTTGGTGGCGTGTCAAAGAGTCAAACTTGAAAAAAGTCAACCAACACGGCCATAGCTGTGTCAGATATGAGTCAGACGCATGTTGAATGGTGTCGGAGTGTCGAACACCTGACAGTCCATCTCTTTGGAGTGTCGGTGCTTCTTAGGGCACATGTATACTCATTTGCTTGTTATTAATCATAATTTGCAAAGGTGCTTCATTTTGTTAACTTTCCTTGCAATATGAAACTTGCCTTTGGTATAAGCAGGAGGGGGGTTATATTTACAATTTCAGAAGTGTTGGTTGATAAACATATTCGGTGTTAATCATTTTGTTCATTAGCAATGCCAACTTGTTTCAATATTGTCCTTTAATTCTTATTAGCCAAGCCTAATTATGTTGTGTATTATTTTGTCTACATTTTAAGCTGGTGCATATGTTAGGAAGATCAATTACATTAATGTTTACAAAAAAAAAAAAATGGCAATGCTAAATTGAGGGTGTACACTTTGATTCCAATCCAGACATTTCCAACCATACCCTACAATCCCCTATTGAATAATTCTTTATTTCTAACAGACTTACATATTATTGTCCATTGCAGCATCCATTCCTACTAGGTGTATATCGATTCTACAAATCTTGTGAATGGAGAAAAAGTTGGCAAGATTGGACTTATGTGTTGGTTGCAACCAAGGTATGGCAGTTTTATTGAAGGCTGTTGTATTGGCTGAGATCATGATAAATTTGGTGTAAGCATGAATAAAGGTTGGGTATATTAGTTGAATTAGTTGTGTTAGTTAGTGTATTTGAATTAGGTTGAATTTTTGTTCCATTGTAATCTTTGTTCTAGCTCTGACCTAGTCTTCTTCTCTTATAAGAGTTTATTGTTAGTCAGTTTTACAAGTCACTTATATATATTTTTCACTCTCTGATAATGGAAAAGTATGTATTTTTACTAAAACATTTATACCTTCGTACATGGTATCAAAGCAACATGTACTCCTTTAATTAAAATTTTTTGGTCTTTCTTTCCATCTTCTACCCTTCCATTCATCATCATGGGAGATCAAAATCGACCAATAATCATTCCAAGCTCTTCAACCACTATTCATACCCATGAGTTTCAAGTTATCACCATTAGCATTGCAGCCCAAGCTTTACTAAGACTCACAAACAATAATTATGTTTTTTGGAAATTTCAATTCCAAACCCTCTTCATTGAATATGATCGGGTTATATCGATGGAACCAAACCATGTTCACCACTTACCATGACCACAAATAATACCACAGCCCTTAATCCTGCCTATACCTTCTAGGTCCGTCAAGATCAGTTGATCCACAATGCACTTATTAGATTCCTTTCACCCACCATCATTCTGTTTGTTGCTTGTGCCACCACTTCGAGTGAAGCATGGACTATTCGTGCCAATATCTATGCCAAACCATTTTGTGGATGTCTCAAACAAGTCAAAAGCTCTCTCAAAAACTTCACCAAAGGCTCCCTTAGCGTTATAGATTTTCTTCAATCCATCAAAGCTCGTGCAGATCAACTCAATCTATCTCTTCATACACCTTATTATATTGGTCCCAATGATGTTAAGATTGGTGATGGCACATGTCTTCCCATCACATATACTGGTTTCACATCTCTTCTTACTTCCTCCTATACATTTAATATAAAAAATGTCATTTGCGCACCAAATATGCAAAAAGTCTTAATTTTAATTTCTCCATTTTGTAAAACTAATAACGTCTCTATTGAATTCTTACCATTTCCTTTTCATGCGAAGGATCTTCGCACAGGGACAATTCTTGCAACGGGCAAAACTAAAGATAGAGTTTATGAATGGCCACCCACCCAATCATCATCCTCTTCATTTCTTGCACTCTCCACTGTCAAAACCACTTCAACAAATTGGAATCATAGATTAGGTCACCCAACTTTTCTTGTTTTAAAAACAATAATTTCTCATTATGGAATAGATGCATCTTTCCCATTGTTAATTAAATGATTTCTGTGCAATGCGTGTCAATGTAATAAAAGTCACAAATTACCTTTTTCCACTTCTTCTTTGGTGTCTATGTAGCCCTTACAACTCATCTTTTATGATGTTTGAACTTCCCCCCCATGATGACTTTAAATATTATGTGATTTTTGTTGATAATTACATTTGGTTTTATCCCCTAAAGAAAAAATCTAAAGTAAAACCAACCTTTATATGTTTCAAAGCCATTGTGAAGAATTATTTCAAACTTAATTGTTGCACTTTATTCCGCTAATAGGAGTAAATATACAGCTCTTAAAGACTATCTTGCAACAAATAGCATCTCTCATCTCACCACACCACCTCACACACCTGAATACAACGGCTATTCTGAAAGAAGACACCGTCACATAGTAGAAACTGCCTTGTCCCTGCTCACTCATGCATCTCTCCCCTTTATTTTTTTGTCACATGCCTTTGCCACTACTGTGTATCTAATCAATCGAATGTCTACACCTACACTTAACCTTTCTTCTCCATATGAATCAATATTCAATGAGACTCCAAAATTTTCCAAACTTTAAAAGTTTTTGGGTGCTTGTGCTACCCTTAGCTTTGGCCTTATTTAGCACATAAGCTTGAGCAACAATCTAGACCATGCATTTTCTTGGGGTACTCATTATCACAACGTGTTATTTTTGTTTTGATCCATCAAACTAAAAATTATTTGTATCCAGACACGAGCAATTTGTTAAAAATGTTTTTCCATACAACACACTTCACTTTCACTTGTCATGACCTGATCCACATACTGTTAGTACAAGATTCCTCCAGTCCTAACTATTCCCATTCCTTCATCAACTATCAGGCCATCCTTAACTCCATCTAAAGTAAACTCCCAGGAACTGCCATTGTGTGAAGACACGCCTCCAGCCCTAATACTTCCCAATTCCTTGTCCCTCAACCCTCACAATCCCACCAACACTGCCACTCACCACCCTTTACCACTCCCCAATCCTTCAAACACATAGCAATCTTTTATCACTGCCTTAGCCTAGAGGTGTGAAATGGGTTGGCGCAGGCCCGGCACAATTAAAATAGGCACGGCACGGCACTGCATGAGTAAATGGGCCAGGCCGGGCTGAAGTTTTTAGCCCATTAGAGTACATGGGTCGAGCACGAGCACGACACAAGCGAAGCGTGGCACGAGCACGGGCACGAAATTAGGCATGACTCCATTAACATTGTTTTTTCCATTTTTAAAGAACTTTTCAACAAGAATATTTAATTTTCATGCAAAAAATGATAATACTTGATTATAAATAATAAAAAGTATCATAAAATTAATTTTTTTTACCCTAAAATATAAAAATAAAAAAGTGCCCATGAGCCGACCCGTTTAAGGCACGGTATGAGCACAAATGGCCTGATGACCGTGGGTCATGTCGAACCTAGACTTTAATTATGTGGGCCGGGCTGAGCACGACATGAAAACACGATGAGCTTAATTTAAATGGGTCGGGCCTACTCGTTTGACACCTCTAAGCCCAGCCCCACCACCACCCCCCTCAACAGCGAAGATTCCCTACACAACCCTTCCCATCTATTCTTCAACAACCATCTTTGCCTTCCTTAAACCTGCGCCTGACCCTTTCCACTCACATCAAATGACTACTAGGGCCAAAAACAATCAACTTGTTCTCCCACCAAGTAAAGGATGTTCTCTTTGTTAGTTAGATATAAATAATGCATTTTTGAATATGTTTATATGGCTTAACCCTAAGGCTTTATTGATTTCGATCATCCTACCTATGTGTGCATGCTCCAAAAAGCGATTTGCTGCCTCAAACAAGCACCACAATTCTGGTATCATGAACTGCACCACTTTCTCCTCTAAAATGAGTTTAGCAATTCTCTTGTTGATACATCATTATTTGTTTATAAAATCGGTCCTCATTTGCTTTATCTTTTGGTTTAAGTGGATGATATTCTTATTACTAGCAATAAAAATGATGATTTCAATCAATTTGTTCACTGCCTTGCTAATGGGTTTTCATTGAAGGAGTCTCTCTCTTATTTTCTAGGAGTTGAGGTTACACCACATATCAAGGGGTTATTCTTTCCCAACGCCGATATATTGATCTGCTTCAATGGACAAATATATTGGAAGCAAAGCTCACAGCCACTTAGGTACCCACTGGCTCCATGCCAACTCTAGACATAGGTTCTCCCCTCTCGGATCTTACTGTGTATCGTGTCACTGTTGGAAGCCTCTAACATTTGGTGTTCATTCGTCCTGACATCTCATATGCCGTTAATAAACTCTCTCAGTTTACGCATCAACCAACCAATAAGCATTAGTTTCTTGTCAAACGCCTATTGAGGTATTTCTGTGGCACTATGAATGAAGGTATGCTTCTTCACCGATCCTCCCCCATGTCTTTACATGCTTTTTCGGATACGGATTGGGGTGGTAATAAGGATGATTTCTTTCCACTAGTGCATATCTTGTTTATCTTGGCAGCAATCCAATCTCTTGGAGTTCAAAAAAATAGCACACAATAGCTCGATCTTCCACTGAAGTCAAATATCTTTTGGTGGCTAACACAGCTTGCAAAATCAAATGGATCTATTCTCTCTTGTGTGATCTGGGTTTAACTCTGCCTCAAGCACCAGTTATTTATTGTGAAAATATGGGTGCAACTCAACTATGTTCCAATCCCATTTTTCATTTGTTGCCTTTGATTTCCATTTCATTTGAGACGAAGTACAGTCTGGAGCTCTACGTGTGGCACATGTCTCTTCTCATGATCAACTTGCTGATGCTCTAACAAAGCCATTGTCTCTCCAGCACCTGGAATCTCTCAAGATCAAGACTGGCCTCTCTTGATGGGGCATATCAGTTGATCTAGTTGTGTTATTGTATTTGAATTAGTTTCAATTCTTGTTCCGTTGTAATCTTTGGTCTAGCTCTGACCTAGTCTTCCTATCTTATAGGACTTTATTGTTAGTCAGTTTTACAAATTTCTTGTATTTATTTTTCATTCTCTGATAATGGAAGTGTGTGTATTTTTTACCAAAACACTTATACCTTCGTACAAGTAAAGCTTGACTGCACGGGCCTGGAATATCAGACTTACCTCTCAGAGTTCCTAGATATATATTTTTGTGACCATTCCATCCACAATAGGGTCAAATGTCTATGTCGATTATGCTACAATCTATTTTGGAAGGTTGAGAGCTGAAATCCAAGACCATCTTACAATTGATGGTATGGATCACCAGTACAACGACTTGCCATGGATCAATCATGGAGAGACAATATCAAACCCAACCCTTACAAAACCTTAACAATGACATTGGTTCATTCGAGCAAGACATAGAGTTAGGTGACATGCACTTTTCTTGGTGATCTATTAAGGCACCCAGCATTAGTGATTGCAACCGAGGAAGCAATACAACCCCACCAACTGCTGCTGGCTACCCTCCAAAAGCCTACTAGTTTTATAATTTTGTGGAGGATGCTGATGCCTCACTCTATCTAGGTTGTGATCGCATAAAAAAGCTTGAGTTTATTGTTGCTCTTTATCATATCCAATGTCTACACGGTTGGACTAACAAGTCTGTATCCGATCTTCTAACCTTGCTGAAGAGATCATTCCTAGTTGGAAAGACTCTTCCTTCCTCATTTTATCATACTTGGAAGTTGATTGGCAATCTTGGACTATCATATGAAAAAATTGACTCTTGTTGAAATGACTATATGCTTTTCTGAAATGATCACATCACTAATGTTGCATGCAAGGTATGTGTAGCAAACCGGTACACCAATGTTGGCCATGGAAGTGGGAAAGGTGTAGCCACCAAGGTTCTAAGATATTTTCCACTAGTTCCTCGACTTGAACAACTATATATGTCAAGACACACTGCTTCGAAGCGTGTGAAGAATGGTGTCATGCGGCATTTGGCCGATTCTGCCGCCTGGAAAGAGTTGGACACTCAATTCTTAGAGTTTGCTAGTGAGACACAAATTATCAGATTGGAGCTAGCCAGCGAAGGGTTTAATCCCTTCAGACACATGAGCACACAACACTTGGCTTGTGGTTATTTCAATCTACAATCTGCCCCTAGATGTGCATAAAGTAGCCATACTTGTTCCTATCTTTACTAATTCCGGGTCCCAAATCCCCAAGCAATTATATTGATATTTACTTGGAACCCCTCATGGAGGAGTTACGTCTCTTGTGGTTTGAGGGTGTGCGTACATACAATATTGCAAGTAATAAAGCATTCACCATGTGGAAGCCTTGCTTTAGATCATCAATGATTTTTCAGCTTATGCTAACTTGTTAGGATGGAGCACAAACGGTAAATTAGCTTGTCCACATTGTGCATATTTCATCGAATCCCAATACTTGAAGTGGGGTAAAAAAAAATGTTATTGGGAATGTTGAAGGTTTCTTCCATTTCACCACTGGTTCCGTCGGGTGAAGAATGCTTTTAATGGTATGATTGAGAGATAGACAACCCCTTTAACTGGGACTGCATGTTTGCAACAATTGAGCATTCTATCCTTCAAATTTGGAATGTGCCAGTCCAAGCCACTTGCAAGGTAGCACAATGGTATAGGTGATTTAATACAGTATATTGGTCCATGGAGAAAACAAAGTGTTTTCTTCAATTACCGTACTAAGAATACAATCTCCTTTGACATAACTTGGATGTCATGCATATAGAGAAAAATTTGTGCAACAACTTGGTTGGTACGCTGCTTGGAATTGATGGCAAAAACAAGAACGTCATCGATGCAAGGGCAAATTTGGAATTGCTACATTGGAAGCCAAGCCTCCACCCTATTAGACGAGGAAGTAACACTTACATACCTCTTGTTGCGTTCACCTTGAGCAATGCAAAGAAGGTTCAATTTTGCCAAGTTTTAAAAAATGTGAGAATTTTAGTACGGTATTCATTGAACCTATCTAGGTGCATCAATGTGAAGGAGAAAAGAATCCTGGGTTTGAAAAGTCACGACTATCACATGCTTCTCCAACAGTTAGTTCTGGTCATCATATGGAGGGTGCTCTCTAAGCCTGTCACTTCCGTCTTCCTTGAGCTATGCAATTTTTTCAAGAACATTTGCAACAAAACTTCCACCTCAGAGTCATTTCTGGTTCTCAACCCCTGTATAGCTCTAACACTACATCAAATGGAGAGTATCTTTCCCCTTGCATTTTTTTATGTGATGATACATTTATCCATGCATCTTGCCACCGAGGCCTTTATTAGGGACCTGTGTAATATATATGGATCTACCCAATTGAGAGTTAACTCCCTATCACATACCTATATACTGTGGACCACAGTATATTGCATTTTGTTTGGCTTGTTTATCTTTCTTTCCACGGGTTGAACTCTCGACTACCCATTTTTGCATGCTTGATAATCTCTAGGTACCTGCACACACTCAAGTTGTATGTGAGAAACAAGAGTCGGCCGAAGGCACCATAGTCGTATTTTTCCTTCTGCTCAATATATTTGCAAGGAGTTGACACATGTTGAAATCGAGTTTCTCGCAATAGCTACAAGGGTGAGAATGCTTCGCCCAAGATACACTATTTTCCAAGTGCAAGGCAGGCCGAAATATCATAGGACAAAATATGTTTTTGACAATGCCAAATAGGAAAGATGTCATCGGTCTGTTCTTTTCAATTTTGGAGAAGTTCAATAATTTGTCAAGTTCAAATCTTGAACCCATTATCAAGTTTTTCCTGAATCTAATCACGCTATTGGATTATCTCATTTTGATCATGATAATCTTAGTCAATATTGGGCATCAGTTTGTGATTCGTGTAATAGGCACACATCTCAATTGCACGCCGACATCCAAGCAGACAATACCCTGACCAAGGCCTTTAAGGACCATGTAAGTCAGGCAACAATTTGTGTTCTTTCTTCACTGCCCTCGTGGTCTTAATATTTTATAAAATGACCATAATACACTAATTGAGTTGTCGTTTATGACACATGTTGTTTGTATGTACATTGAACAACAAATTAATAATGGAGATGAATTGGATTCTAACTTAGTGCCACTATCATACGGCCCATGTCAATGGGCCACACAGTATAAGAGTTTCCTCATAAATGGTTTTTGTTTCAGAATCAAAGATGTTGACATTAATAAGAGGAACCAGACTAGTGGGGCTTTTGTCATAGTTGATACTAATAGTTATACGATCACACGAGATCGAAACCCCAGGATTGGAACAGTCAGATACTATGGTGTCTTGACTAACATTATAGAGTCACAATATGATGACCATTGTTGTGATGTTTGACTGTGAATGGGCTAACATGATACACTGGGTCAAAAAAGACAACTTCATATTTACACTTGTGTCATTCGAAAGATTGCTCTAGTCAAGGGACACCTTGGTCATGTCCTCAGACACATTTCAAGTCTTCTATGTTGATGACCCTGTAGAAACAGGGTGGAAAGTAGCTATACAAACTCGGCCCTGCAATCTATACGACATTTTAACCTTATGTACCAGAGATGTATATGGTGCTCAAGTTACAATGGATCAGCCATTAACTCCCCCGTAGTTTTGAACAAGGTCAGCATGACTGCTATTATTAGTATTGTAAAGCTAAGTAGAACTAAGGCAAGGAGGTTGTTAAGATGTGATTATGCCTTTTGAATGTAATTATACATATACAACAATCTACACATTTGATTGAAAATATACATTTTAACTGGCTAAATTCCATCCTCTAAATTTTTTTGAATATTAAAAAAGTAGGTTTACTAATTCCTTGTGGTATAATACAGTTGGCATGTGCACTCTAATCTCCTCAATCACATCTCTATTATTGTTGTAGACCTTCTAATAGTATGTTTAGAGCCCAAGCAGCCCTACTGTCAAATTTTGTTGTGCATCCTCTTTTTCTTGACCAATTGGAAAGATATTATTCACTACCCCGTTAATAATTGTTCCACAATTCATTATAAAAGGAACATGTTTTGAGGTTGTACTTTAGCATATCCACAATGCATAGACAAAATAAGAAAGCCTGTTAATCTTAAGGCTTACAGAAAATTGACCTGAACTAAGCCTCTTCATGGGGAAGATGACGCAGATGATGCATGCTATCAAACCAACTCATCTCCATTCAATGAGTTCTTAAGTGAGTTCGTTAATGATCTAGTGAACACTTGGGTGCCAATGAACCAATATGTGCCCGGGCCTCTAGTGGTGAACTAAATTTTATCCCACCTCATTTTAGTAGTCAACCTCAACCCAATGGCATGGAGGTTCCTCCCAGAGTCAACACCCTAGCCCCAACAATTGCAAACGCAGTCAATCCTTATAGCATAGACAGTGAGGAGAATGAGCGTATAAAAAAAAACAAAACATTTTAGTTGAGGAGAAGGATCTTATTAGCACTGGTCATTGCTCCCCCATCATGACCTTCATCAGATACATTGGTGTGTGGGGGATCCATGGAGGTCCACCCAATGATTTTTCTCAAGATTAAACATCAAAGTCCAAGAGAAGGCAGTTCCTCTCGAAGCCGATAACCAAAATATCCAATTACTCACCTCCCAAACTCTCAAAGAACTCTGGAAAACCTATAAGTACCTCCATATCGGAATGGTACAAGTAGGAATCAAACCTCTGACCAGAAATGGTCTTCGAACCTCTGTGTTGGTAGCCCTTCGGGACTGCAGACACAACAGGTTTTCTGACTCGATGCTAGGACTGGTGGAATCCAGCCTTTGCAACGGGCCAATTCATTTTGATTGTTTCCCAAATTTTCCTTTATCTACCTCAGATCGAGGAATCCTCAATTCTCTTAGTCTCAACATCAAAACTAAAGGTTACGACATGACCCCTGGAGCTCAGCTCATGGTTATGATCTTCAGAGTTCATTACAAACTTCTCAAAACCCTAATTTTACAAGAAGCTTTGGTAACAAATCCTGTAGGATCAACACTCCTCTTAGAAACAGATCTAAGAAGAGCAAACGTCAGCACACCTAAGACTATTCACTCAAATGATATTAATCTACCCAGTGGGTGGAAATTGGCTAATGCTGTTCCACCCACAAAAATACAAAACCAACAGTTGGATTATATCTACGAAGAGCCTGACGGCAGCGTAGGTATAAAGTTCTCCAACAAACGACAAACTAAAATAATTGTTAATGACTATTCTTCAGCCCGAAGATCTACTTCGGATCTGGGAAAAGAACAGTCCAAAAGATTTTTAAAATCTAAATCAGTCTCAACAACCAGTCAAGACTTTACAAACTTAAACCTTAACAAAAATATAAATGAAACCTCAAGTGAAGACTCTGAAATCCCTAACCTCGAAAGAAAACCAACCCAGGTTAGAGAAATTTCAAAAGACAAAATCTCATAAGTCTTTTACCAAAATGAAGATCCAAGTTCACCAACCTTGTCTGCCATGGTAGATACTTCTGACCCCCAAATCTTTACAACAATTAATACAACTTTACAATAGATAAAGAATATTTACACAAAGATTATTACTCAAAAGAAAACACTGAAAAAAGAAATTGGTTTATCAAAAATTTCAACAAACCAGAAATACAAGAAAAATATTATGAATTTTAAACAGACACAGGATTCATGTATTCTTCTTCAAATGGCTCCAAATCTATTGCAAAGAAAACAACATTGTTTATCCCTTTTCCAGTAAAATCCGAGTCACAAACAAACCAACAAAAACTTGGGTCACTGTTGCCAACAAGGCGGTAGAATCCAAAAGGCCACCTTTGGAAGAGGTTGTCCTTACTGTAAGAGGTTCTACAGTTAAGGCTTCTCCTTTCAAAGTAATCGCTGTTCAAGACAGGGAAATCAATACACAAGACATCAAAAAGGTGATTAATCAAAATAATTATACAAACCAATACCTTGACTCTTTAGGTGATCAGCTTGACCGAATAGAGTCATTAGTCACTAACCAAGAACAGCCCATGCCTAGTTCAAAAGGAAAAGAAACCCCAATCTTCCAAACCTTTCAATTATCAAAAGATAACAAACTTCCAACAGACCACGAAATCTTAAAAGAAATAAATTTTAAGCTAGGAGGCCTTCACCTTTATGAACCTTCTAGTTCATCAATTAAAATGATAAACCAAGACTTTACCTCACAAATAAACAAGCTATGAGCGTCTAGCTCAAAACTCTACTACCCAAGGCCCTCTCCAATTGACCTTCAACTTGAAGTCAAAGAATTAGCACAAAACTCTTTCAGTGCCACTCAACTCTATGAATAGAACATAGACGGTGTGACAGAATACCATTTGGTCCAACATATGGAAAATATGGTCATGGCTGCCAATGTCTATAGTGGCCACAAACCTGAAACTGCTATCCTTGAACTCCTGGTTGCAGGAATCACTGGACAGCTTCGCGCTTGGTGGGATCACTATCTCACTGAAGATGATAGAAAAACAATCAAAGAAAGCCTTCTTAAAGATAGAGACAATAACATTATCTTAAATAACAATGGACAACCTATTTCAAACGCAATAGCCACACTAAACTATGCAATACTTTGGCATTTCATTGGTGATGGTGACATACTTCTCAATAGAACCGAAGAAACACTCAAAAACCTCAAATGTAAAAGATTACCAGATACCTATCCCAGGACTTTATCACCCTTGTGATAAAACGTCTAGGGCTCTTTTAAGTTTGCGGATTTCAGATCTTGTAGTTACAAGATCTTCTCAGGCTGATTTGAGGTTGAGGTAGTAAAGATAGAATTGAGGGTCTTGGGGATGGATTTCTGTTAATCTTTGAAAACAATAATGAACATAGTGTTCATTAATTGGAAGAATATTATTTTGTAAATGATTTAAACGTATTTGAAAATGAAATCTATTTGACATAATAAAATAAGATTGAAACAGAAATTGAAACTTGGAAATAAATTTGATTGAAAATTTGAAACTTATAGATTTGGGGTTTTGAGAACCAAAATCTACAGAAACATTTGATCTTGGAGAGTAGACCAGCTTATTCTAAAAATTTTTACAGTGGAGCACTCTCTAAACTTGATATTCTTCCCTAAAAAACTCGATGCCTACAATCTAGGCAACTAAGTCTTTTTATTGACTTTTGATTACATTTGATTTGATAAAATATTGAAGTCCGGAGTGAGAACCGAACAGCTGGAAAGGTGAACAGTGAAGAATCTTTACTGTTAACCTCTTTTGAAAAAGTGGCTTTGACTTTGCTGTTTTGCCCATGAACTTTGTACTGTTTGCTTTTGAAAAGTTGGTTGTCCATATGCGTCGGCAGGTGACAAGGCCAACTTGTGGATCTTTGCTTTTGTCTAAAAATGATCCAGATCATCATATTGGGTGTTTGGGTCTTGAGAGTCTTGAAAGTAAGGGACCAGTGTGGGCACTTTACTGTCAAAGTTTGAGTTGTTTTCATCATCACTCTGAGATATTTAGCTGAGCACTTCCTTTAGTTTTTTGGCATATTCTTCGCGAGAAGTGACAGAAGATAAGTCACTCTGGATCTTTGATTTTTGGAGAAGAAATTGTGCATGGTCTTCATTGTGAGGGACCATTTTGGCATTGAGAATTGAGGATGAGATTTTAACCAGCCCATGACCGCAGATTTGGTGATGCGGTCAATCTTGAATCCATCCCACCACTTGACTTTGTACCTGCGCATAAGGCAGGGACTCTGGGAGAGAGTCCTTTGAGTTGCATAGATTTCCCAGGAGAAAATCCATGCAATGTTCATTGAACAGAAGAACCAGAATAATGGATCAATTGTTTGAAGACTTGTTGACTTAAGATTCTTTTGAAATAGTTGGAAAATTGGAACAAGATGATTTGGAAGGATTTCATCAATGGCACCGAACCGATGCCAGATGTCTTTGAACCAAAAATGTACTTTGAATTTGAAATTGTGACAGAAGAAGATGAACCATGAATGCTGCCTAGCTTTGTTTTGAAGATAAAAGACATTTGATCAGGCATCAATGTAGTCCCAGTAATAATAAAATTGAGGGAAAAAATTTTGGGAAAGTTTTTTCATAGTGTTGGGGTGTTGTCCCCAATCACTAAGAGTTAAAACTTTTTTTATTTGAATTTTTGAATGAGTAATCTGATCCTGGGTTTTGTTGTGAGTAATAATAATTGAATCGGTATCCACTAGGATGAACTCATAATACTTTTGAGAATTTGCAGGATTTGCTGCAAGGAAAAAATTGGGATAAGTTAATTTTCGTAAAATCATATAGGGGTTAGGGTCATCGACCTCTTCCTCAATATATGAGATTACACTTGGTTGGGATTTACAGTAATATAAACTTTTGTTTGAAGAGGCTGAGGCTTTGTGAGAAGCAGGCCTGCTGAGAGCTTGGAAAGTATTTATGATTGGGATATCTTGATCAAGAACATTGACAAAGCTTGGGGAAGACTTTGGTGTTTCTTTTGTGACTTTTGGGTTTTGGGCATAAGATGCCTTTATGGAAGGGGAGGCTTTCTCACTCATTTTCCCTGTAGAAATTCCCTGGTAAGAAAGTCAGGAAGAGAATTTTGATCACCTTTGATAAAATCAATATTAAAATCAAAAATTAAGAGTAAAGCTTGCCATCTTGCAAAAACGTGTTTTGCCGCTAAATTTTTAACATCTTTTTCTAAAACATCTTTTGCTGCTTTGCAATCAATTCTTAAAAGAAATTTTTGATTTAGTAAATCGTCTTGAAATTTTGTGATACATAGCACTATAGCAAGAATTTCTTTTTTAATAGTACTATACTTGGCTTGGGTTGGGTTCCAAATTCCTGAGGTAAACCTGACTAATTGTTCAGGGTGGTCTGGATATCTTTGTTTGAGTATTCCCCCGTATCACATGTCAGATGCATTTGTTTCAACAATTTTGAAAGCAGCTTCATCAGGGAGGCTGAGACATGGGAGATGTTTGACTAGGCTCTTGACTTTCCTAACAATTTGGGTATGTTCTTCTGACCAAGGAGGAGGGTTCTTTTTGAGCCTTTGATATAAGGGTTTACAGAGGAGGGTGAGTTCCTGGACGAAATCTGAAACATAGTTCAGACATCCAAGAAATCTTTAGAGTTGGGTTTTGTCTTTGATTTCATCTGGAAATTTGTCAACAAATTCTATAGTTCTAGAAATTGGGACAATTGAATTTTGGTAAATGTTGTGTCCTAAAAATCTAATTTTTGTTTGGAACAGAGTAATCTTTTTTGAGGAAAGAACTAAACCATTTTCTTTGATAATCCTAAAGAAAAGATTCAGATGCTTCCAGTGCTGGTCAATTGATTTTGAGAAGACTAAGACATCGTCAATATATACTAGGGAGAAATTAGTATATGGATTGAAAATGTCATTCATCATCTTTTGGAATTCGGAGGGAGCATTTTTTAGACCAAAGGGCACTACGGTCCATTTGTATTGCCCAAAGGGAACATTGAAGGCTGTTTTGTAGCGATCTTTTCCAGCAATTTGGACTTGCCAAAATCCTGATTGAAGATCGAATTTTGAGAAAATATTGGCGTTCACCAATCTTTTGAGTAGATCCCTTTTGTTAGGAATAGGGTACCTAATCCATTGGAGAGCATTGTTTAGCGGTTTGTAATTTATGACTAGTCTTGGGGCTCCACGTTCTAATTCAGAGGCTTTCTGAACAAAAAAAGGCAGAACAACTCCAAGGAGATTTGCTAGGTCGAATCAGGCCTTTGCTGAGGAGATCATTGATCTCTTTCTTACAATATTCCATTAAGTCCTAGCTCATCTAGATGGGCCTTGACTTGGTAGGGATTTTGCCTTCATTAAAATTCTTTTCATAGGGGAGAGTAACAGAGCACTGTCTCCTATGGGTAAAGGCGTTTGGACTTTCAACAGTAACTTCTTTTATTAGTTTGGACTTGAACTATTCAATTTGTTGGGTTAGTTTTTGTCAAGCCCCGACCCTCGAGCACGTGAAAAACAACTGAAAACTGAAACTGTGAGCCCTTTTCTGAAACTGTGAGCCATGAATATAAAATAATAAACAATTGTAATTTACAAAACCCTTTACATAAAAACCAAGGTGTAAAAACACAGTTCTAAAACGCTGCTGGTCCCACTGCCTCCTCAGTCTGCTTAACCTACAAAACCAACCCTGCATCCAACCAAAAGTGCACCGGGTTTAAACACAAACCCGGTAAGCTCACTAGAACTCGTATGACTGAAAACTAACTGTAACCTTAAATTAGAAATTCAAAAAAAAATTAAATCAAGTACCACCTTAAGCCTCGAATCACAAGCAAACCACAAACCAGAAATCACAATCCTTAACTTGGTCACCAATCCTCTAAACCAATCAATTTACTGTGATCAGTAATACCTCAATTATCCTCAATTAATCCCTTTAAACTGAAAATCACCTCGAATTAGTCCACAAGATTCTGACCTGGAATCCATCTAAATTCTCCATCTGGAACTCACTAATTCTCAAATTAGACCACTGATACTCAATCTCTTACTTAATCCTTTAACCTCAATAACCTTTAAACTATCGGGAATCCAATCCTACTTCTGTACCTTCCTTAACTAGCAATCAACAACACTAAGCCGTTAAACAATGAAAAAGATGGCTGCCACCACCGACGATGGCTGCCCAGCCACAAACCAACACCAAAACTTGTACAAAACTCACCAACCACTCACCATGGTTTCAGGGGACTGGCCAGGGGCCGAAAACTACGAAGTTGGGTCACCAGCACCACCACACGCGGAGGAACTCGCGGTGGCTGGCAGTGGCTAACCTGCGCAAAACCAAAACTCACTAAAAACTGAAACAAACTGTACAGGCACGTAGAAGGGGTTGAGTGGACCAAAACTCAAACCTGAGTCAAAGCTCAAAAGTGGCCGGAAAAGGGTGAAACTCGCCGGAGAAGCTGTTGGCCTTCCTAGCTTCGATCTGCTGCCCACGGCGGTCCAACAGCTAAATTGAACCCACCAACTAGCTGGGCTCGACGAGGAGAGAAGGTTTGGGCTAGTGGGAGGTTGTGCCGTCGCCGGAACCGCTGCAATCGCTGCCGATCTCCCACTGTGCGCGAACTGGGGTTCTCTTTCCGAGCGTTTCTGGGCTGGACGGTGGCTACAGGAAGCAAGAGGGGGAGAAGGCGAGCTCGGCAAGCTGAAGTCCAACCTCAGCCGCCGCCGGATGCGCCCCCACGTGCCGATGACAGTGGCGGCTGGGAGAGAGAAAAAACGTGCGGGAGAGAGGAGAGAGAGAGTGAGGAATTTTCTGGGTTTTGGGGTTTTTAAAAATCAACTTTTCCAAAATTACAAGTTTGCCCCTCTCTGCACACGTCCGTAACTTCCAAACCGTAGCTCCGTTTGACGCGTGCTTCGTGTCTACGAACTCGTAGGGACGAGACCTTTCTAACGGACCCAAAGTCAACACAAAAACTTCGCTCGAACAAAAAGTTAACTTTTGCCCCAACTTTAAAGTCAAACTTAAAAAATAGAAAAATGCCCAAAACGTTTTACTTCCCAAATTAAAATCTCGAAATCCTTTAAAAGCTTTTTAAACAACTTTGTAAAGGTGCAGGGTCTTACAGTTTTGGCTGGGCCAATTGGGTATCTAATCTCTTAATTTCAATTTCTTGTTTAAGGAAATTGATTTGGGTTTTCTTTCTTTCTAAGAGGCTTATTTTGTTTTTGACTAGGAGGTCTTGAATAGTATTAATATCTCTTTGTTTGGGCCTTTCTAGGAATTCTAGAAAGACTTCTTTGCCTAAGATTTTGGAGGTAATTCCATCAGGAGTTACCGTGAAAGGTTGAAGTAAGTTTAGGAACGGCGTTCCTAAAATAACTTCTCTTTTAATATTTTTGACGACTATGAAGGGTGTTTGTACACAGATTGGGCCGACACAGACATGGGTTTTTGGAACTTTGTATTTGATAAACAGTGTTGACCCATTAGCGGCACTGAGGCTTTCTTGAGTTTTTTCACAGTATTTGGTTGGTATGATTCCTTCACAAATACAGTTAAGATCTGCTCCAGAATCAAGGAGTGCAGGTATGGTTAATTGAAAGTCTTTTACTTTGATAGTAACCAAGGTTTTCCATTTTTGATAGGATATTTGGGATATGGTTTGGAGAAAGGCTTCTTCTTCTGGGTTGTTATTTTGGGCCGGCTCATCTGGCTCGCTATGGGCCAATGAGTCGCCATAGGAGGCTAAGCTAATTTGAACTGCAGCCAAATCGGATTTTAGCTGGGCTACCTCTTTTTTGAGGCTATTAACTTCTCTTTGGAGATCTTCCAGAGAGACAGTAGTGGGCTTTGGACCTGAAAGATCATTTAATATATTTTTGAAGTTAAGAAATTGAGGTGGTTCATAAATCCTAGAAGTTTCGGGCTAACCTTCTAGGATTGACTTGAGGGCCTTTAGGTATTGGGCCTGAACTTCAGTATTGTCTATTTCTAAGGCATGTTGAAGTAGGCTGGTTTTTGTTTTTTGATCTATGGTTTTTATTTTTCTTGAAATCATGTTTATGTTTTGTTTTCCTGTATCTTTTGAAGAGCATCCTAAACAGAAGTCTGTTTTTTGGAATGATTGAGAAAGTTGGTTAGAGAGTTCCTCGTCACTAAAGTCCGAGGGCCAGTCTAGCTCATTGAGTTCTAATTCATGCTCAGAGGTTTTTTCTTCAGTAGAAGGCTCTGTGCTGGATTGGGAGTCTTGAGCTAGAATATTTAAGATTTTTGTTTTTTCTTCTGGATCAATTTTGATTTTCTTAAGGGCTTTTCGTACTTTGCATTGGGACTTGTAATGGCCAGGTTTTCCACATCTATAGCACAGAGGAGGGCTCTGGGCTTTAGAGGGAGATGGGCCTTTGAGCCTTTTTTGAAAGGGCTTTTTATGGGTCTTATTTCCATAGGTTTCTTTATTGTGAGGCAAGTAAGGTTTGGAAGTTTTGTGGAATTTTTTCTTGTGGGGTTTTGAAGGCGAAACAGTCTGAAGTCCAAACTGTTCACAGAAATTTCCTAATTCTTATTTCGAGGTTATGCACTCTCTTTTTATTTGAGATTTAAGTTTGAGGTCTGTGCAGAGTTCTAAACCTACAATGTTGACAACTCCTATGATTTGTCCGTAGGTTAGTTCTGAGTAGGGAATATTTTCATTGTACTTTTGTCTTAGTTTGAGTCTAACCTTTTCAGCGAAAAGGTTAGGAAGTCCAGAAATGAATTTCTCTTTCCAGAAAGACTGGGCATAGTCTTTTCTCATCAGAACTCTGGTGAGAAAGATATCTTTATACCAGGTGAAATCTTGTAATCTTTTACATTTGAGGTTTGTGAGTGTTTCTTTGAGCGTATAAAAAAAAAAATAACATTTCAGTTGAGGAGAAGGATCTTATTAGCACTAGTCATTGCTCCCCCATCATGACCTTCACCAAATACATTGGTGTGTGGGGGGATCCATGGAGGTCCACCCAATGATATGGCCTCGTGTTTGAATGGAATGCATAACAATGAGTGGAATGATAAAGAAAGTAGTTTTGACAACATGTATGTTTTCCAAACAATATCGATGAGTCCCGGGTAGAGCCAAGTCCTTTCCCAGCTAGTGGACCATTTCCTTAAGGTTGAGTTATTAACTGCATATGGTAAATTGTATAAAATGTATTAAAAATAGAGCTAAATATGGATGATATCAAGTAATCCATGGACTTGCAAGTGTAACTTAGTTGGTTTATGTATGCGTTGTATCTATCCAAGCTCAAATGTTAATGAAGTGTAATTTTTTTTATTTTCATTTACTTTTTGTACTGTCATATTTCACACAAGCAGGGATGTCAACTATCACGTTTCACAAGGGCTTAGATCAAATCAATGCACTTTGGGAAGGCTAAAAGTCATTTTGCATAATAAATTGTCATAATAAATGCTTTTAGCTCTCAATGGTAATTTACTATCAGTAAATACATTGTATAAAATGTATAGTTGGGGCGCAGAGAGTCCCCTTATTAAAAAAAAGATAACAATCTTGTTTGCCTAATGTGTGTTGAGGTGCAAGGCTGAGGGAGCGGTAGATCCGTGTCTGGCAGGGGTATAAGGCAGAGTTATTATTTGATGGAATGCATTCCATTCAAATGTGCTTAATCTGTTATGCTTCAGATTTCTTATTTTTAAATTTTTTCACTAATGCATATTATTTGAAGGCTGAATGGATATTAGGTATGCTAGTATAGGAAGAGTGATTCAATATGGGTTAATTAACATCATGTGATCATATACAGGATTAGGGGTGTGTTTCAGCCGAATCAGATCGGAAATAGGGTCATCCAATTCCTTTCCAAAAAATTTCGGAAGGGAGTTTCTATTATAATTTTCATTCCAAATAGTCGAAATTTCAACATCTTATTCTGATTCGGAATTTTCAAATTTCCCAAAACTTTCGGATTTTTTTATAATATCACATTTTCGGAACCTTCAGATAAAGAATATTTTTTAGAGGAGCTTTGGAATTTTTGTGTGTGAAAAATGATGAAATTAACAAAAAAATTAAAAAAAAAAAGATTATGATGTGTTTCAATATTTATATTAATGATGCAATTTTGAATACTATTTACTTAAATATTTAGTAATTACTAATTACACAATTGGTGGGGGTAGCTTAGTTGGAACAACCGTAGAATTGCCCCATCTTCAATCTCCCCCCCTAATAAAAAAAATAGTAATTATATGTACGAAAATTATGGGTGTTTTGTTATCATTTATATATATATACATATAATTACGATACACATATACATATGTTTATATTAATAGTCATCTTTTTTTAATATATATATATAATATATATCATACTAAATAAATGATAAAATATATAATATTAATATAATACGGAATAAATTGGCATAATTTTGAAAATATCGGATTAGAATGTCTTTGGAAAATTTCAAAAATTTACGAATCAGATTGGAATTTACAAAAACATTTCAATTCCGATAATTCTAATTTTCTTCACAATTTTCGGATTTTGGATTTGAATTGGCCGAAATAAAATTGGAAATTATTCGAATTCAGATTTTCCAATCCAAATCAGACCCCTATGAAGGATTGATCCTTAATCATACATGTCATTTATTTATTGGGTTATTGATGTCTGGGGCTGGTATGTTGTTCTGTATAAACTTATTTGTGTATTAGTTCAGTTTATATGGTGGCAAAGTAGGTGCAAAGAATGACAACCTCTTCAGTTGCCTTACCTGAATTTGAGAACAGTGGAAGTAGCAAAAAGAGAGACTGGAGCACATGGCAAAGGCATCTCTTCACAGTATGGCATGACCTCCCTTACATGCAAGGGATTAGTGAGGTGCATTAACCCCGCACTCTTCAGGAGGCAATTGCACACCGAACCAAGGAGTAGGATTAGGTTGAGTACTGCATCCACATGGAGAGGATCAAATCTGATGAAGGCAAATTATGGCGGCCTGACTTTATGGACTTTGTAATTTTTTTTGAAAATATTTTCCAGGAACATAGGGAAGACCATACCATCACAAGAAATGATGTGGTGAACTAGGAGAAGTCTCAAGATCCTGTGTTCCAGCATGAGGCAAGATAAAGATGCGTATGGGGAATAGTTTGGCATGGCTTTGGGGGGTGATGTGCAATAGGTGAAGTCAAGGAAGTGTGTTGTCTGTTCTGCATGAACTTAATTTACATATTAGAGTTTCTAAGTAAGGGTATGCTACAATTAGTTGATGGCATGGTAGCGGATGTAATTGCCTTTTCCCTTTTGTCTTACAGTTTGCATTCTGTAAGGAACAAAATGAGTGATCTCTGAAAACGTACAAGAGGAAATGGTCTATTATCAATATGGGTGATTATTTGTGTATGATGTCATGGATGTAATTAATATATTCATCAAGTATTAAGTTTATGGACAATGCCCTGTACATCTATCATGAGTTGTAAGGACAATTTTGAATTAGTTCAGGGTTATTTAAAGAATTTTATGCCAATGTACCAAAGGCAGGGTACACGTTGGCCATGGAAGTTTGTCTACCATATCAGCTTATCCCAAAGTTCCAATTGAGGGATCTTATCATGTTAAAATGGTTAAAAATGGGGACAACAACCAAAGACATTAGAATATTGGAGTTGAGGTGGTGGAATTCACTTACCAATCCATGGTAAGTACAAGTGAGTTTGATAGTGTGGTAAAATTTTGGACATTAATAATAACCCAAGTGGGAAACATATCGCTATAACAGACAAGTTAAGCTCAATGGCAAATTTGGTTTTAGTCCCATAAAATGGTGGGCTAGCATGAAAAAAAAAAAAAAAATCTGGACATCTTTTTCAAATGGTATAGTTGGGTTTCAACTCTAAATGAGGTAAGTTGAAGAAAATGGATACACTTTTTACCTTTTAGGGGTTAGAAACTTACGATCTAACATGAAGTCTAACCAAAACTACTGAGCAGACCTTCCATCTTTCCAAAAGATGCAAATCTTACATATCTAAAAAATTTCCCTCCCACAAAAAGCCCCTACACCCTTTTGATCACCTTTCCCAAGGATGACTTGACATGCTGAGGTGCTTTGAGTGACTCAAAACAGAAGGAATATCACCTATACGCTTAGGGGTCACCAAGTCTCCCATAAAGTAGACTGGTGCTTTCATTGGCTTTATCTATATAAGATGATCTTGATATTGAACGGTTCCGATCGTGAGATTAAATTGTCAAATGAACAAAAGAAGAGATAAGGCACAAGGAGAAGGCATATAGCATTTTCCTTTATTATAATATCTCCTTGTGTTAGCAGTTACACCCACAGCTACAGTAAAGATTCTGTAGAAGGAATATCAGAGGGAGCCATCCTTTCCTTCCTAAGGAGCTGAAAAGGTATGGGGAAAGGTATGTCATATCCCTTGCACAATGGTAATCCTTGACTTTAACAACACACAAGATATGCCTTACCCCATAGTTGTTGCTTCACTCACACACTATATAATGGTCATAGGTTGCATGAATTACAAGTGTCAGACATGTAATCGCATACTGGTTGTTCATTATGTACTGTGGCTGAGTGTTTACGGCAGTGGCTTAAAGCTTTGTGAAAATCATTACACATTTGTTGGAAGCTAGTCATTTGCTTACATTTAATAAGCGAGAAAAATTAACCACTCTAACAAAAAGCTACTGTAGTGATAGCAAGTGGGAAATATATATATGAAAGGAGTGTATAGCATGGTGGTTGATCAGTTATTAAAACCTACATTAATGGTTCAAAAAGGTGTAGGGAAAAGGGATATAAAAACCTAGGCTTGATGCATCTATGTTAGACATTAGCAGTTGAAGTCTAATGGGATACTGCTTAAAATGACCTCTCAGAGCAGGAAAAACCAAAACAATCATCACACCCCATGCCATTAGGGGAAAGACTAAAAAAAAAAATATTTGAAATTTCACACCACCATATTAGGATAAGATGTGCATACTACATAATAAATGAATAATTATCCAAGTGATGAAACATTTAATTGTCATGACGCTCACACAAACTTAGATCAAAGCTATTTGTTTGTATATTTTGGAATGGGAAACAATGTACAGTTTGAATGGTATGCACAATAAAATGTATAATGTTATTGAGAGGTGATAACAGCATATTCACCCTACATGTGGACTTAACCAGGTTAAATAACATTCTTGGGGTGACCCTACAACAATGGATGAAATTTAATCAGAATGGGTGAATTTTTTCGTCCAAATGTTGACTTGGTGCAGCAGACCCCAACCATGTCTTTTTAAGGTCCTCATCCGCATCTAGTTGACATCACAACTGCTGAAGTGGAAGAAACTCGAGTGAATGAAGAACCAGTTAATCTATATGAACTTAAACACTGCAAATAGGGTAAGGACTGCCCGAGGTCGCAATAGGGAGAATTGGGCAATAGAGAGTCCTGAAGTTCTCAGGTTCAAGCGATATGGATAAGCTGTTGTGCCTTCTAGGACAGTAGCAAGGTATGCAAGGTTCCTTGGCCAACAAACCATTGATCAAACCCTCTTCCCAATTGATAAGCTGGACTGGAGGGGTTTTAGGGGACGTGTCTTGGACCGTGCATAGAGGAAGATTGAGGCAACATGTTTGAAGAAATTTTGAAATTCAATTTTATATTATGCCCAATTCGAAATTTTCTTAAAATGTTAGAAATTGGATATTGTTTTATGCAATTGTGGATAATTATCACTCCTTTGAAACTCTAACTGATGTTTAGAGATTGGAAGTCTGAGAAATTTATGGAATAGATGATTTTGGGTTATGGTGGTGGCTCAGACCACCTAACCATCAATTTCTTTAATTTATTTGGAATTGAGGTAGTACTAAGTTGGTTATTGATTTTGGGATAGGTCGGAGGCGCTAAGAACACTCGAAACTTAATTCAGACCTAGATTGCAGACTTTCCTCATACTAAATTAACTCACGAATGGTTGTCCAATCAAGGTAAGACCCGAACCAATATTAATTTGGTGTACAAATTGGATTTGGACGCGTTTGTCAAGAATCAAACTTAAATGGGGTTTTTATTGGAAGATTTAAGAAGGAGTAGATAATCGAGTGTTACCAAACAGTGGCAATTGTGCTTAAGAGCGAGTATTATAGAAAGAACAATACTTGGGTCACTCCAAGGGGTAACTCAGGGTCACTCCAAGGGGTAACTCAAGGTCACCCCACCTCCTAAAATCACAACTTATTTATTGTTAGCACATGATCGAAACCGTTCATTTTTTAAATCACATATTATAGATCATCTCCGCAAAAAATCAAATCAATCGGAAATCGTTTGGTTATATAACTGTTATCGATTATATAAAAAAATTAATGATTTCTAATTAAAGAGTGATTTTTTGACCAAATCGTTAATTTTTTTTTAATTTAATTGATAACAGTTATATAACCAAACGATTTTCGATTAAGTTGATTTTTTACAGAGATAATCTATAATATATGATCCAAAAAGTGAACGGTTCTGATCATGCACTAATATTACCAAAGTTGTGATTTTAGAAAGTGGAGTGACCTTGAAGTACCCTTTTGGGGTGGCCCAAGTATTGTTCTTTTGGAAATAGGTACTAAAGATTTTAGGTAGAACAAGTACGACACGCACACACACGTTACTAGTTGTACGATTGATCCGTATCTTGTGCCTTTATATTATTTTATAAGCAACACTACTCGGCATGAGACTCAAGATGATTCCATTGAGGAAAAGGGCTAGGTTTCCTTCACAGTGAGTGGACCTTGGTTTTAAATGATTTATGTTTTTATATGTGGTTTTATTCTCGTTGATTTAATGCATTTATTCCTATCTTGAGTTTGGTTTGAGTTAAAAGGGTTTGTGAGTGGACTTTTGGTCTTGAAATAAATTTATGAAATTCATTAATTACATTACATTATTATCCTGAATTTGATTTGAGATTTGGTGAACTAAGTTAAATTTCGGATTTTAATTGTTTTTATGAATAAGTTTCAAAATATAAATTTCATGTATGGATTTAATTAGAATTGTAGATTTTTAAAAAAGATTCTAGTTCTTGCCTTAAGCATGTTCGTGTAAGGATTTTAATTTAGAAATTTATTTTCTTTCAAAAGAATGATTTATGATTTGGTTATCGACGTACTTTCAAACCACTCTTTTTAGTACCCACCATATATCAGAATGGATAGGCCTTTAGGATCCATCACGGTACAAGGCTTTGGACTATGTGCCTGGATGCCTCGTCCTTCGGGGATAGGTCTACGTGCACATATCACAAGTATTGACTCTGCGAGACCCTTGAGTTTGGTCGGGCTCGTATGACGATCACTACAACAAATCCAATCTATGACCACCATTTTTATGTGTTGGCTATTGACTGACCAGCCACTTATAAATGGTGGACAACTCAATTAGCCACTATGCATCCACTATAATCATGTTGGAGGCACAGAATAGGTGGCAAGCTTCAGCAGCAACCCAAATCCAACAATGGTGGAGTTTGGAGACCAAACTTGGCAAGGCAATTTGACAGTGTAGCTTCTCACCTTTTCTGCATATTGTTGGTTCTTCTACTGCACTAAGACTTGTAAGGTTGCTGGATTTGTGGAGGCATGATATTATTAAACAATGTGGTGCCATGGATTTATGGACAATCACGTAAATAGTTGAAAAAGGAAGCTCACTCATTCCAAGAGTTGCAAGCTCCATTCCCACATGTTAATTGGTTTGTTCTTTGGTTGTCAATATATGTATCTCCTCCACCATTCCACAATTGTGACTACTAATATGGGATTCAAATTGCTTTTCCCACAAATTTGAATGTTTCAATGGCATTTTAATTTATGCACCACCCAATAAAAATCAAATATACATGGATTTATGGACAATCACGTAAATAGTTGAAAGAAGCTCACTCATTCCAAGAGTTGCAAGCTCCATTCCCACAGTTAATTGGTTTGTTCTTTGGTTGTCAAAATATGTATCTCCTCCACCATTCCACAATTGCCGTGACTACTAATATGGGATTCAAATTGCTTTTCCCACAAATTTGAATGTTGCAATGGCATTTTAATTTCTTTTTTTGACCAAGTATATATATTTATAAGTTAGTAAGAAACAATAACTATAAAAAGTGAAGATATAATTAGCAAAAAAAAGTTTTCAAACTACAGTTGTGAAAAGCAAATAATTTCTTGCTGTTTTTCAAAACTATTGTAAATGGCCTAAAATTATTATTCATTATTTTTTTTTGAGTTTGACCGAAAATTGTCACTCATACTAGTTTTAGGGGAGTGCTATTTTGCTCACCACTAGTGAGCATCACCACATAACCAGGTGAGTGACACTTGTTCTTTAAAAGACATGTATCATTCACCTGGCTCGGTGATGATGTTCACCGGTGGTGAGCAAAATAATTTTCGTTCTAGGGTGCTTTACTACAATCAAGGAGTGTAATTTCGATAATTTCGGCGAAATTTCGCCGAAATTATCGTTTTTGGAGGGTTCCGAAACGAAATCATCATTTCAGCCATTTTTCGGTAAAATTTCGGAAATTTCGGCGAAATTTCGGCGAAATTTCGGTAAAATTTCGGCGAAATTTCGGGGAAATTTTAAGAAAGAATTTGTGGTGATCTGGTAAAATTTCGGGATAGACTACCGAAATTTCGGCGAAATTTCGGAAAATTTCGGTGAAATTTCGGAAAATTTCGGAAAATTTCGGTAAAATTTCGAACCAAACTCTTTGCCTAGANAATTTCGGAAAATTTCGGTAAAATTTCGAACCAAACTCTTTGCCTAGATGAAATTTCTAGGTTTGGGACTGGAATTCTTGGGTTTTGTTTAGCTTTTTTGGAGA